>JAXIVD010004259.1:2500-27500 GCA_036785275.1 Cancer borealis | reverse complement strand
TTCTAGATAGCCCGTGTGTTCCCTAGATGGGAACACGATAGACAACCAACCAACCAAGAAATCAGACTACAATAGTAATTTAGGAGTAATGGTCGGATCAGATCTTTGACTAAGTAAACAATGTATTGGGGTAAGAAACAGAGCTAATTGGATATTGAGATTTATCGCTAGTAGTGTTAAAAACAGGAGTGCAGAAGTTATTCTGAAATTGTATTTAGCACTAGTCAGACCACACATAGATTATGCTATGCAGTTCTGGTCCCCATATTATAGAACGGACATAAGATTGCTAGAATCAGTTAAGAGGAAAATAACAACGATAGCAAGAATGGGCATCATTTCATACGAGAATAGTTTCAATGACTTAATCTACACTCGTTGAGGAAACATAGAATTAGGCGAAACCTTATCGAGGTTTTCAAGTGATTTAGGGTTATCAATAAAGGGGATATGAATAATTTATTTTTGGTAAACAAACAAGATTGAACGTGAAGTAATGGGTTTAAGCTGAAAAGTGTAGATTTGATTTAAAAAAATAGGAGCTGGTTTGCAATTAGGGTAGTTGATGATTGGAACAAATTTAGTTATGACCCTCGATAACAAAAACACGAACAAAGACACAACAAACCAGTCTGACAACCCAACAAGATGCAGATGTCCCACAACACCACCTAGCAACCAGTGAGTATAGCTGTTACACTGCGACCGTAGAGCAAATTAGGCGAGCTGATGCCAGGCGAGCAGCTCTGGTGGGTGAGAGCGGACGGTGAATAAAGAGTGGAGCTGGCAGTCTCCACTCTCTCCACTCTCTCAAACAGCCACCAGCCGTTAGGCTGGTGGCTGTCTGAGTAGTTGTTGCTCATTTTATTGTGTTGTAGAGGTCATTCAGTGAGTAGTAGGCGCGAGCTATCTTCTGATTGGTCACTGGAGTAAGCCGTAGCATCTTTCGTTTATGTGTTGGGAGTATTTAAAGATCAAGGATTTGTGAGTTGAGTGAAGATTTCTTCTCGTCGATGTATAGGACGTTGAAGAACATTAGGGGGTGTAGGTCCTTTTTTCGATCTATGGTAGTGGTGTTTTGTGTGTTATGTGATAGCGGTTCCTTATGGCTCCACCCTATAGAGGGCATGTAAGCCGCCTTGGCAAGGTTGTCCACGTCATTCCACTATAATTTTGAGGTCCATTCTCCAACACCTGAACGATAACACCACTACTATAGACAGAGAAAAGGAGCCACGCTATCTGATGCTCTTCGAAGAATACATCAATGAGAAGAAGCCTTCACTTAACTCACAAATCTTTGACTTTCAAATACTCCCAACACATAAACGAAGGATGCTGCGGCTCCTTCCAACGAGCCAGATGCAGTAACCAATTAGAAGACTGCTCTTACCTAGTGCTCTGTAACATAATATAATGAGCAATACTTCTAACTTTGACAGAGAAAACAGCAAGTCCTACAACACCTACTAATTATGCTGTCAGTATGTACGTTTGTATGTCAGTATGTGTTTGTCATTATAGGAATGGTACTTACTTTTGCAGAAACGTATCTCGCTCATCATAATGTAAGTTTCTACAGAAAGTACCCGGATTTACGTTATTTTAAATCTATTATTATGAACAATTTCAAAAAAGCATAACTCCATAAATCGCAATTCGCCTGCAAAATGACCGTTGATTAGAAGGAACATTGACAGCAACATTTCTTTGTTATAGAGATTAGAGTTACGTACCAATAAGTGTTCCAATCGAAAGTACTGATCCCAAAATGTAGAAAATATAGTTCTTCTGCTTCACACACAAACCAACGAATGATAACACTAATCTGGCACTCAGGTTACATACTCCCGCAACTGACATAAAAAGTGACACTTCGTCTGCTGTGTAACCTTCGCAACTCATCACAAATGGTACAAAAGTCCATATGTTCAAAAAAATGCCAATATTAAAACAAATTATAATACTTAAGATGACAACATGCGGAGATTTCAAAAGACAAAGGGTATCTCCTGTCTTCTTCAATATGTTCCAAAGAGTAGCACGTAAGTTTCCTGCTTTGCCAATATAAAATGCTTTACCATTGTCACTGACAACTTCAAATTGAAGGTAAGGAGTATCCATGTGCCATTTGACAGGATGGAAAACCATTGCTGCGACACAAATGTTTAAGCAAACGCCCGAAAAAATGAGGGCAGCGCCCCTGAAACTGTATATCTCGGTAAGGTAATTAATAAATGGCGCTGACATCAGCAAGCCAACTCCTGAACCAGAAGTGACGATCCCATTCACCAGACTTTGATAGTCGGGGCAGTAAGTCACAGCAACGTGGATGGCAGTGAACATCATGATCCGCGACACGCCACCTGGAAATATAGAATCCATATATATATGTGTATATCTATCTATCTATCTATCTATTATATATATATATATATATATATATATATATATATATATATATATATATATATATATATATATATATATATATATATATATATAGATAGATAGATAGATAGATAGATAGATTTATTTATTATTTTTTTTACATTAAAAGGGTACTTGCGAAGGGAAAACAAAAATAAGTTTTTAAAAATCACGCTTGTCGCCAGACCCTGTAAAGAAGACAGTAGCAGAAATATAGACACGGGAGGAAGGTCCAATTTAGTGTGAGAGGTATCTTGACACTCCTCTTTTGAAAAAGTTTAAGTCATAGGCAAGTGGAAAAACAGACTAAGGAAGAGGGTTCCAGAGTTTACCAGTGTATGGGATGAAAGAGTGAAGATACTGGTTGAGTCTTGCATTAGGAAGATTGACAGAATAGGGATGAGATGAAGTAGAAAGTCTTGTGCAGCGAGGCTGCGGGAGGGAGGGAGGCATGCAGTTAGCACGTTCAGAAGAGCATTCAGTTGTATGAGTTGAACCCCCAAGACATAAGAGCCATACTCCATACATGGGTGGATAAGGTCCCTGTACAGAGCAAGCAGCTGAGAGGGAGAGAAACATGGACGCAGACGCCATAGGACACTTTAGATTTTTAGTAAAGGATTGACCGAGTGTGTTTAATGTGGAGGAAAGAGGAAGTTTAGTGTCATTGAAGAAGATTAGATAGTTATCTGGAAGGTTATGTCGAGTAGATAGTTGTAGAAATTGAGTTTTTGAGGCATTGAACAAAACCAGATTTGCTCTGCCCCAATCAGAAACTAGTGGAAGATCAAAAGTTAAGCGTCCTATACCATCTCGCTTTGAGTCATTTAATTCTTGTTTTGTTGGGCATCTGTTGTACGAAGTTGAAAAATGCAAGGTGGTGCCATCAGCATAGAAGTGGAACAGGAGAAGAACAATGACCGTCCATTCCAGCAGCAATAGACCGGTCGGAAAGGAAACTGGCGATGAAGGTACAGAGAGAAGGGTAGAATACGTAAGAGGGTAGTTTAGAAATTAAAGATTTATGCCAGACTCTATCAAAGGCTTTCGATATGTCCAGGCCGACAGCAAAGGTTTCACTTAAGTCCCTAAAAGAGGATGACCAAGATTCAGTTAGGAAAGCAAGAAGATCATCATTAGACCGGCCCTTACAAAAACCATACTGGCAATCAGAGAGAAGGTTGTGAGCTGATAGATGCCTCATTATCATCTTGTTATAAGGACAGACTCAAAGGCTTTAGAAAGACAGGAAATCAAAGCTATAGGGCGGTAGTTAGAGGGATTGGAGCGGCAACCTTTTTTAGGGATAGGTTGAATGTGAGCAAACATAAGGATAGGTAGAAGTAAAGAGACACAGACGAAAAAGTTTGACCAGGCAGTGAGCGAGTTCGGAAGCACAATTTTTGAGAACAACAGGAGGGACTTCATCTGGATCGTAAACCTTCCGGGATTCAAGGCCAGAGAGGCCCTGGAAAACGTCATGATAAAGAATTTTAATTTTAGGTATGAAATAGTCAAAGGGTGGAAGAGTAGGAGGAATATATCCAGTATCATCCAAAGTAGAGTTGGTAGCAAAGGTTTGAGCGAAGAGTTTAGCTTTAGAGAAAGAAGAGACAGCTGTGGGGCCATCTGGTTGAAGTAAAGGAGGGAAAGATGAAGAAGATAAATTGTTAGAGATATTATTGGCTAGATGCCAGAAATCACGAGAAGAGTTAGAGTTGGAAAGACTTTGATATTTTCTATTGATGAAAGTTTTTAGTAAGTTGGGGAATAGATTTGTCATGATTTCGAGCAGAAATATAAGGGGCATGAGTTGCAGCAGATGGATGGCTACGGTACCGTTTGTGAGCCGCCTCTCTATTATTGACAGCACGAGAACAAGCAGGGTTAAACCAGAGAGTTTTAACTTTAGTATTAGAGTAAGTATGAAAAATGCATAGCTCCATGCCAGAGATCTCTGTTATGCGCTCGGCACAAAGAGAAGAATCTCTGACATGGAAGCAATAATCAACCAAAGGAAAATCAGAATATTACTGCCTTAGGTCTTCCCACTTAGCAGAGTTGAAATGCCAGAATTTCTTTCGCTTAGGCGGGTCCTGAGGCTGCACTGGCGTGATAGGACAGGTAACGAAAATAAGATTGTGATCGGAGGAGCCCAACGGAGAAGAAAGTTTAACAGAGTAAGCTGAAGAGTTGGAAGTTAGGAAAAGATCAAGAATGTTGGGTGTGTCTCCAAGGCGATCAGGGATACGGGTAGGGAACTGCACTAGCTGCTCTAGGTCATGAAGGTTAGCAAAGGTGAAGGTTTGTTCACCAGGTTGGTCAGTGAAAGAAGATGAAAGCCAAAGCTGGTGGTGAACATTGAAATCCCCTAAAATGAAGATCTCAGCATAAGGAAAGTGAGATAGGATGTACTCCCGTTTGGAAGTCAAATAGTCAAAGAATTTTACATAGTCAAAGGAATTAGGTGAAAGATATACAGCACATATGAATTTAGTTAGAGAGTGACACTGAAGTCTTAGCCAGATAGTAGAATATTCTGAAGAATCAAGATTGTGGGCACGAGAGCAAGTAATGTCGTTACGTGCATATGCGCAACAGCCAGCTTTGGATTGAAAATGAGGATAGAGAAAGTAGTAGGAGGGAACAGAGAAGGGGCTGCTATCAGTAGTCACAGACAACTGTGTTTCTGTTAGGAAGAGAAGATGAGGTTTAGTGGAGGAAAGATGGTGTTACACAGATTGAAAATTAGATCTAAGGCCACGAATGTTGCAGAAATCGAGAGTAAAAGTATTAGAGGAAGAGTCAAGACACCCGAAGTCGTCAGCAGAGGGGCAGTTCGACCTGGGGACATTTGTGGTCCCCTCCCCAGATGGGGACTCCGAGGCTGGGTGTGATAAAGCTATTTTGAAATTTGATTTGAAGTGAGTGTAAAAGTGTAAGGAGTAGTAATGTTATGTAGGTTGTAGAAGAAGTTGTCTTTAGAGGGCAGGCTGCAGCTGCTCTCTTGTGTAAATGAGACACTAAGGGAACCGGGAAGAGAGGCCACGGGGAATCCCTCAGTCTGCACCATTGCCTACATACATGTATATAATCATGAACATATATATATATATATATATATATATATATATATATATATATATATATATATATATATATATATATATATATATCAGGGCAGGGTGTGCTAAGATGTGCGCTGCATACCCTCAGCCAGAGAGAGAAATGCATGATAGTTTTACATAAATTCAGCAATAAGTGGGAAACGATATTTTTCTAATTGTTTTTAGCTCTGTTATAATATATTGCACTATAGGTGTTCTGTAGAAGCACTACACACCCAATAATCAATTGTATAATTATGTAGCATAGCGCGTGCGGTGGAGTGAGAGGGCAGACTGTTGAAAATATGGAGCTGGATGTGCGGCTCTGCAAATGCACACTGCTTGCACTCGTTTCTACTGCTAAAATTTTATATAGGCTAGAAGGTATAAAGTGTTATGAAACCAAATGTTATTAAGTCATTCAATCAGAAATAAAGATTGAGTGCAACCTAAGTCATGGACTCTCTTATCGATGAAACAACGGAAGTAAGTTGAATTGCCAAGTTATACTAACTCAGTTTCATTGACGCCAGTGTCAAGGGAGCACGTGCCTTACCTTAGCTTAGCCTTAGCTTAGCTAATCAAAATTAACAAATTTAATTATTCTAAATTTACACATAAAATTTGTTTTATTTTCTAACAGTATGAATAAATACTAAATTGTAATTACACACACACACACACACACACACACACACACACACACACACACACACACACACACACACACACACACATACACATACACACACACACACACACACACACACACACACACACACACACACACACACACACACACACACACACACACACACACATACATACACACATACACACACACACACACACACACACACACACACACACACACACACACACACGAGTAGATACTTGTAAAAATTTAGTTTTTGAAGCATTGAACAGAACCAGGTTTGCTCTGCCCCAATCAGAAACTAGTGAAAGATCAGAAGTTAGGCGTTCCATAGCATCTCGCCTTGAATAATTTAAGTCCTGTAGTGTCATCAGCATAGGAGTGAATAGGACATTGAGTCAGATTTAGGATATGATTAATGAATAATAGAGAGAAACTGGGTGATAAGACTGAACCCTGAGAGACTCCACTGTTGACAGTTTTAGGGGAAGAACAGTGAGCTTCCACTATAGCAGCAATAGATCGGTCAGGAAGGAAACAGGAGATGAAGGTACAGAGAGAGAAGGATAGAATCCGTAAGAGGGTAGTTAAAAAATTAAAGATTTATGCCAGACTCTGTCGAGGGCTTTCGATATGTCAAGGCCGACAACAAAGGTTTCACCGAAATCCCTAAAGGAGGAGGATGATGATTCAGCTAGGAAAGCAAGAAGATCACCAGCAGACAAGCCTTTCCAGAAACCATACTGGCAATCAGAGAGAAGGTTGTGAGCTGATAGATGCTTCATTATCTTCTTTTAACGACAGACTCAGGCGCTTTAGAAAGGTAGAAATTCAAAGCTATATGGCGGTAGTTTGAAAGATTGGAGCGGTCATCCTTTTTAGGGACAGGTTCAATATGAGTAAATTTCCAGCAGTAAGGATAGGTAGAAGTAAACAGACGCAGACGAAAGAGTTTCATCAGGCAGTGAGCGAGCTCGGAAGCATAGTTTGTGAAAACAACAGAAGGGACTCTATTCGGACCGTAAGCATTCCGAGAATCAAGGCCAGAGAGGATCTGGAAAACGTCATAATGAAGAATTTTAATTTTAAGGTTGAAGTAATTAGAGGATGAAGGAGTAGGAGAATATACCCAGTATCATCCAAAGTAGAGTTGGTAGCAAAGGTTTGAGCGAAGAGTTCAACTTTAGAGACAGAAAAGACTGCTATGGAGCCGTCTGGTTGAGGTAAAAGAAGGAAAGATGAAGAAGTAAAAATGTTGGAGATAATATTGTCTAGATGCCAGAAATCACGAGAAGAGTTAGAATTTGAAAGAATAAGCAAAAAATCTATGACAATAATTATTGGTCCACTTCTTTTAGGAAATGGTATAGTAACAAAAACAGAATTAGAAATGACTGAACATTAGATTATTGCTTGTTATCCGTTTCTACCGTTGAAGACGCTTATGAAATACAAGAAATATCTTTATCTTAACCAATACTAGTTTTTTTTAAGAGATTTTGACTTTACTTAACACGAAGTAACTAAAACACTTGATAAAATCAAAGTAAACTAAACTCCTGGTCCTGATTGTATATTAAAAGATGTCGTGACCAGATAATGTGTTAAAATTGAAGATAAATATTATGTGAAGCTGGAAGATACATGTGGATATATGGAATGTGGAGTTAAGGAAATCAGAAGTAGCGATGCAGGTGAGCGCGGTCAAAGGGTAAAACCTAATGAGATGACCTATGGTCAAAAATAGATGTAAGTGCCTCTGTCGGGGTCAGGCCAGGTGCACGGTCAGACAGACCAACGACGCTCAGATGACCAGGTAAATTAAAAGATTTAGAGAGATTAGGGAGTCATGAAAAACCTATCGGCTTCTTTTGTTAAATTTGACCTAGGATATAAAACCATTAAGGTGATCCCTGGGCTTTACACAGAAGCCTCACCAAACATCTGTTCTCAGAATTTTAAGGGAAAATCACCTTTATATAAAGAAGTAGAAGTCTAAGGGAAAATAACATATATGTTGAGGCCTCCCAAAATGTTGTCTTGTGAGAATTGGTAACTGCTAGTTTGAGTGTATAAATTCAGATTGTAGCGGCCTATAGAATCATTTCACTCAGCTTTTCCACTTTGGAAGTTCAATCAACTCAGCTCAGAATGGAGCTACTGAGATATAGGGTAAGTGGAAACTTTGTTCAAATGCAGTAATTTTAGCAGCTGTTAGGATGTTATTTTAAGGATATTTATTTATGTAGGATTGTGATGTACGAATAGAATGCATTGTTCCAGTATATGAATATTATGAATTGCTCCAGGATATTAATATTATGTGTTGCTTCAAATTATGGATATTGTTGTAAACTCCTAGAGATATTATCTAATGTGCCTGATTATTTGTATATGTTAAATATTGATGAAAGGAAATAATGTTTGGAGCAAGAATTGTCTACTTAATTGATTAAATATAGAAAAATCAAAGCGTTCTGTACCCCGTGACCAAAGTATATGTTGATTAACAGAACACGGAAACGTTGCAATAACGAGCAACGAAACTGGTGGCATCGGTGGGATTATTGCAACATTGCATACATTGTTAGATGGATTAATAGATTGCAAGCAATCGTGCAATTAAAGAAATTTTAAATTTTTTTGCAATTTCAACTTTGTTTGAAATAGTATAATTTTCAAGTGATTATATGAATGAAACGCATTAATCCGGGATTGTTAAAACCTAGCATATTTTAAGAAATTATTGTGGCCTAAAGAATTAACCCCATTAACTGTTGATCTTGTGTTGCAAGAAAATCTTAAAGACAAAATGGCTCAAGCACAATCACCGTGCAGTACCAGTACCTGCTTTAGTAAGGATGATATTGTAGAGGTAATTAGGGATAATGCAAGGATTGGTTTTAACAAAGTTATAATATTACCATACTTTTGTGGAGGAAGTGAATCCAGTCCTTCTATACCTAATCTAAAATGTATCACAAGTGTCCATTCCTGGATTTGTGACATTGAGAGCCGAATTAGAATCAATTGGGATGATGAAGGACGTATTGAGTAAGCTAAGCAGTATGCATTAGACAATGCATTTACGCATATCAATCATTGTGCTTCCAAATATAAACTTGATTGGGCTAACGTCAAAAAGGCCTTTTTAGAAATATATCCAGAAGATCGTTCTCTTCCTAGTCTGAGGCATGAATTATCATCTGTCACTCGGAGAACAAGAGAGACATTAACTGAACTCTACATCAGAATTGATGGTATTGTTGAACAGTTAGAATCACTTAAGCCTACAGGCAAGGAAGTTTATAGTGATATGTTTGTTTCTATTTTTATAAATGCATTACCCAAAGACTTCTCACACATTTTAACAGAAGCTGATATGAAAATTCCTTTGACCGTCTATAAAAAGGCATTAAAATACGTAGCCTCACATCCAAGCCTTCAGCTTACGGATGTTGTAATAAGGAAAGAAATGAATAAGGGTATTCCAGTAAATTCCATCACCCCACATGAAACCCCGGTTCATCAGATCCCAACAGGAAGAAATAAGACTTATTGTCAGAGATGTGGGTTCAATAATCATGACACAACATTGTCGAGCCTCAGAATGTTTCAGATGTCATCGATTTGGTCATACTTCTAGGTATTGTAAAATTAGAATTTCACAATGGCGCCGACCTACAGTCACTTGTTTATCTTGCGGCGTGTTTGGACACACTAACAGACAACGCAAAAATGTGCCATTGTATCCACCACAAGGCAAATCAACACACTTTATAAAAAATAAAAAATGCCGATTCATCCATGGTAGTTATAGGAGCAGTAAATGGAAAATCAGGCCACATATTTATTGAAGTTAAAATAGGAGATAGAAATAGTAATGAGCATTTAGCATTATTTGACACTGGAGCAGAAGTTTCCATAATAGGAGCTGAATTAGTAAAATCATTAGGAAAAATTATAAGAATTTAAGATTTAACCACAATCAGTAACACAAGTGGAAATGTTATGGCCACTGCAGGAAAAATTAGGTTAACCCTAGAAATAGGAGGAAGGAATTATACACATGAACTAATTATTAGTGAAGATAAAGGATTAACTTCACAATTGATATTAGGCTGGGACTTTATGAAAAGGTACGATGTAAGATTTAAGACTAACTCACTGAAGCTCAATATTGAAGGAAATAATGTAACTACAGTTGAAAATCCGTTAGAACATGCACTGCATATAACGAAAGAAAATAAAACGCCACGAAAAGAGAAGATTATAGAAAATAGCCAATTCAAGTGTTCAGTAGCTGATGCAACAGTATTAGAAGGAGAAAATATAAGTTTTATTGTACTAGAGACCTATCTAGTGGATTATGATATAGCTATTTTTGAGCTAGTAGTAGGAAATGTTGGGTCTCACACATTATGTAAAACAAAAATCTAGATTTATTATACAGTATATGAATATGACTAATGAAAAAATTGAGTTAGAACCAAGGAAAACTTTAGGATTTGTTCAGACATGTAATAAAGAAAATTTGTCAGTTTATCAGTGTAATAATGTGAATACCATAACAGAAAAAACTAAAGAGGAACAACAGAATTGTCTTTTTCAGACAATAGATGACATGTTTCCTGTAAACAGTAATGAAAATAAGATCCTAAAAGGACTTATTATGAAATATCCATCAGTCTTTGCAAATGATGATCCTCCTAATGTTACTCCATTTTATTATCATACTGTCAAACTAGAGTCAACCCCTAAGCCTAGAAAGCCATACCCTATTCCAGTTTGTTACCATGAGAAAGTAAAAGAACAAATAAAAATAATGGAAAAACATGGAATAATAAGACCTTCAAGATCATCTTTTCAGTCACCCGTGGTGCCAGTAATTAAAAAAAAATGGAAAGTTATGGCTTTGTATAAATTTCAGGAATTTAAATACTCATGTTATGAATGATTCATACCCCTTACCTAACATAAATAATATCCTTCATAACTTAGGAAAGGAAAAAATATTTTCATGTTTAGATTTAAAGCAGGGTTTTCATCAAATTCCCCTTACAGAAGACAGTAAAGACTTAACAGCCTTTGTAACACTTGAAGGATTATACGAACATAATGCCTTGCCGATGGGTTTGAAAGACAGCCCATTGTCTTTCTGTAGAATAATAAATCAAGTATTAGTAGGCTTGACAGGCCATAATACACATGTATACTTAGATGACATTATAATTCAAGGTATAGATTTGATGGACAATATAGATAATCTTGAAAGGGTATTTCTTAGACTCCAAGAATCAAAAATAAAAGTAAATTTAAAGAAATGCACTTTGTGACAATGACAAGTGTAAAATATTTTGGACATATCATCTCAACAGAGGGACTAAAACCTCAGTCAAATAAAATAGAAACTGTAAATAAGATATCCACACCAAAAACAGTAAAAGAGTTACAATCGTTTTGGGGATGACTAATTACTATAGAAAATTCATACAAGGTTATGCTGAGATAGCAGCTCCCTTAAATAAACTTACAGAGGGTCACATGAATGGAAAAAAAATATACAAAAATACATAGAATGGAATAATGAAGCTGAAGATGCATTTGTTAAGCTGAAAAGAGTATTATCGGAGCAAATAACACTTATTTTTTCCTGGTTTTGAAAAAACAATTTATCTTACCACGGATGGTTCTAATATTGTAATAGGTGGTGTCCTACAACAAAAGGATGAATATGATAATCTGAAACCACTCACATTTTTTAGCAGCAAGTTAAATAAAGCTGAGATTAATTATGGTACTATTGAAAAGGAAGCACTAGCAATTGTTTATGGTCTAAAAATAAACATAACATTATGTCTAGGATATCCTATAATGGTTCACACTAATCACCGTCCTCTGATATGGCTATTAACTACCTCAAATGCGAACAGTAGAATTGCTAGATGGCAATTATTAGTAGCTGAATTTGATATTAAAGTGGAATATATCCCCGGTAAGGAAAATAAGGTAGCTGACTGTTTGTCTAGAATAAGGCATCACGAGGATAGCATAGAAGGTAATGATGATTATAATGAGTTATTGAAAGATGAAAATATATGTGTAGTAACAGAAGAAAAAGCAGATATGTATCTCCAATGGGATCTAGAAAAATTAATAAGATTATAAGATGAAGATGAGTATTATGAATTATTGAAACAATTATTAAAGAAAGGTTATGGTGTCGACACAATTAAAAAGAATTAAGTAAGCACAAAAAGAAAGTTGGAAGATTGAATTTAGAGGAAATGAATGTGGATAATAATGTTGTATATAGATTTACTACAAATAATTATGGTGAAATGACTAGACAGATTGTAATGCCTAATTCTTATAAACATCAAGCTTTGAAACTAGCACACTCTATGCTACCTGCAGGGCATGGGGGTATGCACGTTACCTTAGCAAGATGTCTAAAGTTTTCATACTGATACGGTATGAAAAAGGATGTTGAGAATTATTGCAAAGCATGTCTGGTATGTAATCGCTTTAAGCGACTGGAAGACGCTCCAGCACCACTAAGAAGTTATCCGGATGTACACATGCCTTTTGAACGTGTACACATGGATTTAATTGGGCCCATAGGAATTTCAGAAAAAGGATATAAATATTGTTTAGTGTTGATTGATGTGCTTACATGATATTGATTGCTGAACCGATTAAAACAAAGACAGCTATAGAAGTTGCTAAAGTATTTTTTTAATCAGTGGTATGTAAGCAAGGAGTACATAAGACTTTGGTTACGGACCAAGGTAAAAAAATGTGTTAATGAAATATTAAAAGAAGTAGCTAACTTGTTGCAAATGAAACATAAAACAACCACTCCATACCAACCACAAGTAAATGGCGTAATAAAAAGATCAAATGGTACTTTAGTGCAAGATAATGTTAGTATTTGGGATACAATGCTCCCTATAGCTACTTTTGCCTATAACACGGCGTTTCATAGAAGTCTCCAAGACAGTCCATTTTTCTTAATGTATCTTAGGGACCCATGTTTCCCTTTTGAAATAATGAAAGAAGAGAAAACTTGGTATAATATTGATGATTATAAACAGGAAATGGCCACTAAAGTTAGTAGTGTTTATGCTAGATGCCAACTATATTTAGAAGAAGCTAAAGGAATGTTACAGAAAAACCAAAATAAGAGAGCAAAGATAAAGTTAATTGAAATAAGAGACAGGGTATATGTAAAACGAGTACCAAGAAAAGGGTTTCCGTCAAAACCTACAATGGTCCATTCAGAGTGTTAGATAAAGTGAGTGATGTATTAATGCAAGTAAGAAATATTATATCCGGCGATATAAAAACATTGCATACAGATAGAGTACGTGTTATGCATGAAGATAATATTACACCACATTTAAATCCTAATGTGAAGAGAGCATATCCAGTACATGACAATGGTGAAATAAGAGAGACAAGAATAAGCCTTCAACCCGTAGATCCATTCCCGTTCTTTTCTGAGGATACAGATGATAATTCAGTGAATAATTCAGTAGATGATTCAATGGAGAATTCATTAGAAAATTCAATAGAGGAGAATAGAGCCCTAGCACCTCATACCCAACATAAATATAATATACGTTCAACTTCAAATGTCCATGCCGTGCCACGAATTATGTCTAAACCTATAGAATATACATAAAAATGTATATTAGTAATTTATTACTATTCCAGATTATCTACTTCTATCTTGGAGTTATATACTCCATAAGTGCCCTACAAGAGTCAACTGTTCGGCCAGGCATGAGCTTCACACCCGAGTTCAAGTTAACTCTGACCGGAAATAATTATATTGTTCCATTTAAAATAAGGATTGATGATATAATTGAACCTGTTAGAAGAGCTGAAAATCTTACGACAGATATTATTTGCAATCTTGATAAAATTTTACTCTATCAAGATAATAATTTCATGAGTGATTTAATTCTGCGACATGTTTTTGAGTTTGGATTAAAATTCAAAGAATTGCATTTTGCTATGAATGACTTTTTAATTCATATATTAGATTATAACTTAAATGATTCCGGGAAAAAATAGACATACCAGAGGTGCTTTAAATGTTGTAGGATCAATTGCAAATACTCTTTTTGGTACAGCGCAACACAAGACCAAATAGATCACATTCACGAGAAATTGCAATCTCTTAATCAATTTACGGAAGAAGAAAGGAAAGTCCTCAATGTACATTCTTATAGTTTGAATGTTGCTCTAGGTGATTTAACAAATGTATAGCAAACATTAGATAAACTGGAAACGGCCACGAGAATGACTGAAAATCTGTTTAACAAATTAAATACTAAAATAACTGAAACAAATCAACAGTTCCTTATGTTAGAAACTCTTTTGCATGTACAATTAGCTCTAAGTGTTATCTCTGCGGATCATATAAATTTAAGAATTGGTTTACAAACCATGATGGAAACCCATGTTTCTCCTCACATTGTTACTAACACTATGTTATTGAAATTATTGGATGATATTTCTGTTACAACTATTGGATTGTTGTTTCCACCTAAAGCAGAATTTTTAGGTTTACATAGAGCTGCTATTCGTATTGTTCATAAGACTTCATTAGATGGATTGAGTTTCTACTTACTTATTCACCTCAGGGGTGATCCCATAGACACTTTTGATGTCTTAGGAATGGATTCTTTACCATATCCTATTCCACATACTAATGCTTTCATGTTACATTATACATCAAAGCATTATTTGGTTATTAGTGAGTCTAGGACTCATTATTTTTTAATGAATTATTTTAATATATGTAGGAAATGTGACAATTTATTGATTTGTCCACCTATGGGACCATTTTATAATAGAAATGCTGATTGTTGTGAATTAGTATTGTTTCTTGGAAAAATAATCTGTATCTAAACTGTGTAAAACACAGATTGTTAAGGAGTTTCCATTGATTTTTATCAGATTTTTGCAAGAATGAATTTATGCAACCAGTAATAAAATAGACATTACTTTGAATTGTGTCAACCAAACTGTTCCAAAATCCAGGCATATGTTAAATGGCACTGGAATATTAGAAGATGGTCATGGTTGTAGTATCCATAGCGACACATTCTCACTTCCAGTTATACAATCACATGTAACAATGGTACCTTTAAATATCAAGCCATACCCTTTCTCGATGCCTCTCCCCTTCACAACATGAGAACATGGATTTCTCATGAACGTTACTAATATCACCCTACCCAGCAGTAATAGATTGGAACTTTTACCCCTCAACGACTACATTGACCAGCTGCAGCCAATATTGTAACAGCAAAATACCGACGCAGGACTTCCGGAATGGTCACGAATGGGTATCAAGGTGCTGATTATCCTACTCTTCGTGATACTGGCTGTTAGACTCAAACGGGCGTGTAATTGCTGGTACGCTTCTCGGTTTTCCAATCGACCGGACGACACCCAAGAGTCTCACGAATTGATGCCGGATCCTCCACCTTCAACTTCAGCGACGTGTCAACATCATTAGTATGGTGCCCGATGACGTGCACTCAAAGAGGGGGTATGTCGTGATCAGATAATGTGTTAAAAGGGAAGATAAATATTATGTGAAGGTGGAAGATACATGTGGATATATGGACTATGGAGTTAAGGAAATCAGAAGTATCGATGCAGGTGAGCGCGGTCAAAGTGTAAAAACTAATGAGGTGACCTATGGTCAAAAATAGAGTTAAGTGCCTTTGTCGGGGTCAGGCCAGGTGCACGGTCAGACAGACCAGCGACGCTCAGATGACCAGGCAAATTAAAGGATTTAGAGATATTAGGGAGATTGTCTAAGCCATTAGTCGAGCGAGTCATGAAAAACTTGCCGGCTTCTTTTGTTAAATTAAACCTAGGATATAAAACCATTAAGATAATCCCTGGACTTTATACAGAGGCCTCCCCAAACATCTGTTCTCAGAATTTTAAGGGAAACTCACCTTTATATAAAGAAGTAGAAGTCTAAGGGAAAATAACATGTATGTTAGTGCCTCCCAAAATATTGTCTGGTGAGAATTGATAACTGTTGGTTTGAGTGTATATATTCAGATTGTAGCGACCTATAGAATCACTTCACTCAGCTTTTCCATTTTGGAAGTTCAACCATCTCAGCTCAGGATGGAACTACTGAGATATAGGGTAAGTGGAAACTTTGTTCAAATGCAGTAATTTTAGCAGCTGTTAGGATGTTATTTTAAGGATATTTATTTATGTAGGATAGTGATGTACAAATATTATGCATTGTTCCAGTATATGAATATTATGAATTGCTCCAGGATATTAATATTATGTGTTGCTCCAAATTATGGATATTGTCCTAAGCTCCTAGATATATTATCTAATGTGCCTGATTATTTGTATATGTTAAATATTGATGAAAGGTAATAATGTTTGGAGCAAGGATTGTCTACTTAATTGATTAAATAAAAAAAAATCAAAGTGTTCTGTACCCCGTGCCCAAAGTGTATGTTGATTAACAGAACACGGAAACGTTGCAATAACGTGCAACGAAAAAGAGACAAAGTATTAAATTATTAAACCTTAATAGACCTTCAAAAATCCTTAAATTCTAGAAGTCATTTGGAAAATGGGAAATGTTACTCTCATAAAATAAAATGGAGACATAACACTATCAAATAACTACAGACCAGGTATCATCACATCCGTGTTTAGTAAGTTATAGGAAGCTATTATACGTGATAAACTAGTGAGTTTCCTAAAAGGAAATATTCTAATTAATATTATTCAACATGGCCTTCGTAACAACCGCTTTTGCTTCACGAATGTGCTTGACTTTCATAACAATGTACTCAACATTTATGTCGAGACTAACCGTAGATATAATCTATCTTGTTTTCAAAAAGCGTTTAAATAAGTTGATCGATTACAAAAAAACATCTGTGGCATGTCATATCTGGAAAAATCCTTAAGTGGTTTGAAAACTGGATTTCCAATAAAAAATAGCGTGTTGTTATAAACGATAAGTCATCTAACTGGCAAGACGTTATAAGTGGTGTGAAACAGGGCTCATTATTTGGTCCCATTTTTTTTTCTAATTTATGTTAATAATATGGATGAAGTTCTCAACTGTAAGTATCAAAATTTGTCGACGATACGAAAATCACCGGTAGAATTACTATAACCGCCGATAAAATATAAATCCAATATCTCGATATACTAATCAGTTGGTCAAGGAAATGGCAAATGACATTTGATGTTGATATATGTAAAATATTGTATCTTGTATTGCATTAAATTGTTTTAAAAAATTACATAAACAATAATCAATCAGTCAATCATTGGGCGCATACCCGGTGGGACACCAACACCGGCAATCACCCTGCACGAGTCTCCATGAAGGTCCCCTTCCCATACCAGGTAACTCCCTACAGAGAGCATTGACTTACCCCTAATAGGAAATTTGTAGGCGCTCATCTGCCTCCTCACCAATAGCCACATGCTTATATAGCTGGAGTTCACGTTGGCGGACTATGAGGGTAATGGACCTTGATTCAGTCTCACGAAGCAATCACTGATATGACACAGTCATTCCAGAAATACTCCATGAGTTTGTGAAGGCACTTATTACCAAAAACATCAATTCGGCATAGAACATCTCCTTCGCGCCATCCCTACGCATTTCGGTAGAAGTATACACTGTTATCAAAGACATAAGGCTCAAACTGTTTTTCAGCCTCAATCGCATTATACGCTCATCAACCGGAGTAGCATCAACAATGGATGGCTGCAGTTTGCTGAAAATGCTTATAGGTTTTCCCTTGAAATGGATACCATTGCTCATGCCGGATCAGTTCTCTGCTACTGATATCGCTACTGCCAGGCTCATCCGATAGATGAGGCTATCAATGGTCCTCTGAGAGGCTCATGATGTTCCAGGAGCCCACACGACACGTAGAACCGGCCTGAGTTTACCTTAGGACTTGTTTTGACGGGCAGGTGCTGTTTCTATAGCACCTCCGTCATCCCTAAAACTAAAACCAGGTTAAGGGGTCCTCCCACACCATTCGAGATGCAAGGATCCCGTAATCTTTGCCCTGCATTCATCCTACGAAACAATAATCATTACACAAAATATACAATAAATGGCTCTGAACTCTCCAAGGTTGGCCATGTAAAATATGGCAGCTCTAGAGGTGCTGGAGACGAACAAGGCGAGCTGAGTATCAAGGTCTGTCTACAATGCCGACATCAAGCAGACAGTGATCCCACTTGCAGTCATTAGTGCACTGCTGTCTTTGTTTCTGGACAATGATCACTCTGTTGACATGGCTAGACATTCAATGGACGTTATCAGAGCAACAATTCATCGCCTGAACCCGGGGCAGGTGTCCGTTATTGCTGTGAACCAATCTTTTTATGCCTTAGCCAATAAGATCCAGTGCACATGGACAGGACCCCATGGCTAGGACCATGCTGTGACAATGTTTGATGGGCTGCACATCGAAATGGCTGTTTTGACGGTAATTTATGGAATGTAAGATAAGCAATATATGCATGAAGTAATATAACCTAATATCACACGATGAACAACTAGTTCAAACCGTTTAGTCACATTATAATTAACAAAATCTAATACAATCCAATTGGTTGTGTGTTCTTGCATGTCCTTGGGTGACTGGCTTGAAAGCAGTGGATGGTCAAATGCTCTGGTGCAGGCTGAGATTGCAAGCTCTGCCATTGTAGGCTCTTTCATCCATGCCAGCCATGTTACCAAAACCCGCCATGCCCACCAAATCACAGCTGCTAGCCTGTACAAGCTACTCCACTAGGCCTATAATGAGCACTGCACATCTGAAGCAGCCCCTCTAACATTTGAAGACTGGTGTCTACAGCGAATCAACGAATATGTGCACTTCAACTATTGGCTAAAAATCCTATCACTTGAGGTCTTCCTGCTCTTGTACATTAGATCATTGTGGCAAACCAGCTTTCAGTTGTATGTGGAAACCATTGCACAGCTCCAACCCTGGATGTTTGCTCTGGCCCACACTCATTACTCAAGATGGCTCTCAGTACACTTTCGTGACATGATGAATGATAATCCTCCATGAAAAACACCCATCAATCCAGGAAGAATTCAAAGCAGGAATGTTTGTTGTGCATAAAACAAGTAACACATTTTCAGCCATTGCAATTGACTCCTGCCATGTACAGAATAACGCAGCCACCAAAGGATCTGGTGGAGCTGTTGGCATAACAGAGAATCTTGGGGCACTGCGACGATAGATGGTGACAAGTTCAGAAATTGCCTGAATTATTGCAGAATTTAATAACGTAATCTCCCCACCAAATGAAATCCGTCACCATGAGCAGCAGCTAGCCGTGCAATAAGCCTTTTTAAAGCATATTATGTCCCTCACAGAAGTGATTAAAGAGATGAGGAACCCATTTCTTGAAGAGAGCCAGGATCTCCTCGTGTTTGACTCCAAAGATATCATGGATGTGTCAGTTGCAGACACAGTGAGGATGGTCAAGTTCTTGGGCATAAAAAATTGCAAGACTTTTGTGGAAGAAAGGCTGGAGCAGCGATTGAAGCCAGTCACAAATACCATGCCCAGGAACAAGCTGCCCCTATTCAGATGCTCACCAGTGAAGACACAATCAAAGCAGAGGATGCAAATTAAAGCACTGAAAAATGACTTCATTCTTTTTGCGCGGCTGCATGTGTCTTGCGAAACACATAATGGTGATGTAGATCAATTCTTCATCCACGAAAACCAAGCAGCGCCACCATCCTTGTCTCTGGGAGGGAAGATTCGGCTTGGTACAAAAGCAGACCTCCTGAAATGCATAATGACTGATGATGCTGACTCAGAACCGGTTCATGTGGTCAATGCTGTAATTCTGCATGCTGGAACGTATACCAGGCTGGGTGAAGCGGCTCGCTATCGCACTCACACGGTGTGTTCCGCGACCGCCTGGTAGCAGACTACAGCGACGCAACAACAACAAAACCGAAATTATAGACGATGAGGAAATTATGGCTATATTGACTGCTATTACTACTACTACTACTACTACTATTATTATTACTACTACTACTGCTACTATTATTATTACAACTACTACTGCTACTATTATTACTACTACTACTGCTACTACTACTACTACTACTTCTACTCCTATTACTACTACTAATACTAATACTTCTACTACTACTTCTACTGCTACTTCTACTGCTACTACTACTACTACTACTACTACTACTACTACTACTACTACTACTACTACTACTACTACTACTACCTGTGTGACTGCTGAAGATATATCTAACTTTATCAAAACTGTCTTTAATGTTTCTGTTCATAACGTGCAGAAGCTTGATATTTTCTCGAGAGATTTTGTTGCCTTTAAAGTAAATGTTAATTAAAGTGATATAATTAAACTGTTTAACTCCGAATTATGGCCAGAAGACGTGATAGTAGATAAATACTTTAATAGAAACAGTAAGAGAGTATAAACAGTTATACATATTTTTTTTTATCTTTCTTCTTTTACGGGTATGGATGTTAAAGTCTGCACATATAATTGTTGTTCCTTAAAGAAGAATATTGATGTAATTCGCACCTTAACTTCTTTTAAATATGATTTTATTTTTCTTCAGGAAACTTTTATAGTAGAGGATAAACTTGGTGACATAGATTTTATCAGTGAAGACTATGAGGGTGTAAGTGTGCCAGCTACTTACTCTGAAAAGACTCTTTTGTCCAATGCAGGGAGGTGTGAAGGTGGACTGGCTTGTATATGGAAAAAGGATTTGCCATTTGAGATAAAGCTGCTCATTCTTGATAAGGATTACATTGCCTTACAGTTGTCAGTGGGTGACTTGAGGATTTTGTTAATTAATGTGTATATGAGGAGTGTAACTTGGGAGGGGAAGACACTTGATGAATATCTACAAGGGTTACATGCTTTGGAATATGTTTTAATTAATCATGATTTTAATTCTGTATATATTTTAGGTGATTTTAATGCAGATCCTTTCATGAGCAGAGCCTGGAACCATTTAAATAATTTTTGCGAGAGAAATTATTTGTCTTGTATGGATTTTAAGCTGATGGATTCTAGTAGTTTTACTTTTATACCATACAACAACTCATACTGTAAGTGGTTGGATCATATTGTAGGAAGGAACTCAAAGGATGTGTGTGTTAATGATGTGAAAGTTTTATATGAACTCGTTGGATCTGATCACTTACCAATGGTGGGAAATATTCATTTAGAAAATGTAACTAATGTTTGCAATATTAAGAAAAAGAAAGATAGAAACAGGTTTTATATTGCTTGGAAAAAACTCTCTGGTGATGATTTTTCAAAGTTATTTCAAGAAATCGACAACAACATCAGGGGCATCATGCCCTGCGAGGCAACGAAATGCTGCTCTGTTGGTTGTCAGAATGAATACCACCTTGCACAACTTGATGATATTTATATGTTGATTGTTAGTAATGTTTTGTATTCCTCTGGACATTATGCTAAACAGATAGTTAATAATAGCACATTTAAGGTGATACCAGGATGGAATAGACATGTCAAGGAATTGTATAGTAAGTCACGGGAGGATTATAAGAAATGGTTAGTAAATGGAAGAGTTAGAGATTCTGATGAATTTAGGAAGATGAACATGAGTCGGAAGGTGTTCAAAGAGGCCTTATCACTATGTAAGAAAAATGAAACAGATGAGAGATCTATCTCCATACAGGAGAAATTTATCAATAAGAATATGAATGAATTTTGGAATGAAGTTAAGCAGCAGTCTAATAAAGTCAAGTGGTCTAGTGTTATTGATGGTGAAAATGATACAGAAAAGATTATTAACATTTTTACTGGAAGGTTTTTAAATGGTGATAACAACGATTGTGATATAGATAAAAGAGATGAAGAAAATCTTCTACATAAACTGAAAGAGGTGTGGCATCAAAAGAAAAAGTTTACTATGACAACTTCACCTGAAACATTAAAAAAGTATATTGGCAAACTTAAGAATGGTGTGGGCCATGATGGTATCCACTCTCAGTTTCTGAGGCATGCAACATATGAATTTTTAGTGCAATTGAGTCTTTTTATGAATGCTTGTTTCAACCATTGTTATATTCCAGTGGAATTATTGAAAGGTGATATTAACCCTATCATTAAAGATACTAAGGGTAATTCCACAGACCCAGCCAATTATAGACCAGTGATGTTGTCTTCTTGTTTGTTGAAGATTTTTGAAATGCACATTTTAGATATTTTAGAAGAAAAATTATTCTTTGATTTTAGGCAGCTAGGTTTTAGCAAGCAGATGTCAACAAATGATGCATATTTTATACTTAGAGAAACTGTAACACCATATATAAAGGGTTATGGAAAGGCATTTGTTGCTTTTATAGATCTCTCTAAGGCTTTTGACAGGATAAATCATAATATATTAGGTAACTTGTTATTAGAGAGAGGTATTCCTCCTGATATTGTATTTACTCTCATGACTTATCTGAGGAATCAAAAGGCAAGAATTGTATGGAATAAGCAAAATGGTAATTATCACTATATCAATTCGGGTGTACGACAAGGAGGAATTCTGTCTCCGATTCTTTTTAAATTATATGTTGATGATGTAATTAAAACCATTTCAAGTATGAATGTTGGATGCCAATTGGGTACACTGAGAATGAATATAATTGCATATGCTGATGATATTGTAATTTTGTCGGACAATCGCAGTAATATGGAATGCTTATTGGAAATGTTTGAGAACAAAGTACAAGCCATAAGATTGAGTATTAATGCTTCGAAGACAAAATGCATTATTTTCCACAGAAAGGCTAAATCTGCAGGAAGTGATACTATCAGTTTTATAAGACAGTTCGAAATAGTAAATTGCCAAAAATATTTAGGCTATTGGGTGACCCATAATTTTTGTGATAAAATAGATGTTGAAATTAGGCTAAATACATTTTATAGTAAGTTTAATTCTGTGTACAGAAAATTCAAAGGTCTTAATACTGATACGATGCTGTACTTGTTTAAGGCTTGTTGTGTACCTGATTATGAGTTACAGCTGTGGGACAATGAAACTGTCTTTTCTAGTCATATTTTTAAAACATTTGAAACTGCATATGCAAAGGCCATGAAAAGGATCATAAGATGTCCTGTTCATGCCAGTAACCATGATGTAGCTAATCAGTGCAATTTACTTTTATTAAAACACTATACAGCTTTAATCCAAACTAGATATTTTAAGTCTGTTTTTAGAAAGAATTCTGCCATATTTACTCTCAATAAGAATTTATTTTTAAATGGACATTGTTTTAGATCATTTTTAAAGTTTTTAAAAATGACATATCAAATAGATGTTTTAGATTATACTATTGATATTATTTTAGCAAGAATTTTTTGGGTGCAAATTCATGAACCTAGTAGAGGATCATATAGACTTAGACATAGTTAGACTGATTTTTAGGCTATAATATGTAATATACATCTTGCTGTATATTATGAAATAAAGATTGATTGATTGATTGATTGATTGACTACTACTACTTTTACTGCTACTACTGCTACTACTACTATTACTACTACTACTACTACTACTACTACTACTACTACTACTACTTCTACTGCTACTATTACTACTACTACTACTACTACTACTATTACTATTACTACTGCTGCTACTACTACTACTACTACTACTACTACTACTACTACTACTACTACTACTACTACTACTACTACTACTACTTCTACTTTTACTACTACTGCTACTACTACTACTACTACTTATAATAATAATGATAATAACAATAATAAGGATGATAATAATAATAATAATAATAATAATGATAATAATAATAATGATAATAACGATCATAATGATCATCATTATAACAATAATAACAATAATGATAATAATAATAATAATAATAATAATAATAATAATAATAATAATAATAATAATGATAATAATAATGGTAATAATAATAATAATAATAATAATAATAATAATAATAATAATAATAATAATAACTAATAATAATAGTAATAATAGTAAATTAAAAATAGTAATAATAATAATAAAAAAATTTATAGTAATAATGATGATATTAACAATAATGATAATTGTTATAATAATTATATATATTTTTTTATTTACCCAGCTAACATGCGAGCAAATACAAGGTGTTTATGGTTCTGGGGACAGGTGCATAGGGGAGTGGAGAATTCTATTTTTTCAAAGGAGAAAATACAGAGGATGGGCTTTATAAGCCTTTCCTCATTAATAATAATATTAACTAGAGGGACACTCAATTAAGACAGGTATGTCCTGTATCTCCATCGCCGACGACAAAATTAATTTTTTTTTTTCTGACGTTGACCTTTAAAAAATAATGGATCTCAACTTTATATAATGGAATAATGTTGGTGAAGTTTTGCGAAGCTTTTGGTGCTCTTTCTCAGTTAGGAGTCTTTTAAAAACTTGCTGGTCGTGGCGCCACGGCCAGCTTCGTGTTAGGGGCGCCGAAGGCTGCACCCAATATACAGTCCAAAAGGACTATAATTGGTGAAGTAGTATTTTTCCTAACATTGCCCTATCAAAATTAAATGGAGTGGAGCTTTAGGGTAGAGGATCATATTGATGAAGTTTCATGAGGTTGTGATTGTGCTGTTTCTAGATTGCTTTGATAGCAGATAAAGGGGGGGCACACGCTATAGCTGTGCTTAGCTGCGGGCGCTCATTTCCTCCTACATAGGCCGTTGA
>JAXIVD010004258.1:30000-32500 GCA_036785275.1 Cancer borealis | reverse complement strand
GTGGTGGTGGTTGTAGTAGTAGTAGTGGTGGGGTGGAGGAGGAGGTCGTAGCCCCTCACTACCACCGCTTTGTCTATTCCTGGCACTAGTAACCGTCTCTCTCTCTCTCTCTCTCTCTCTCTCTCTCTCTCTCTCTCTCTCTCTCTCTCTCTCTCTCTCTCTCTCTCTCTCTCTCTCTCTTGTTTTACTTCTATGTTTTCTTCCTTTTTGTCTCTTTATTTCTTTCTCCTTTTTTTTTTCTTTTTTCTATTCTCTTTCTAATTTTTCTCGGTGTTTGCTCACTTTTCTTCCTTTAATTCTAAGTAGCTTATGACATCATCACCATTACCACTACTACTACTTATATTACTACTACTTCTACTTCTATTACTACTACTATTTATATTACTACTACTACTTATATTACTACTACTACTTATATTACTACTACTACTTATATTACTACTACTACTTATATTATTATTACTACTACTACTACTATTGCTACTAATATTACTACTACTACTATTGCTACTTATATTACTACTACTACTACTATTGCTACTACTACTAATGCATTATACTATTTATTCTTCTATGTTAATTTTATCCTACACACACACACACACACACACACACACACACACACACACACACACACACACACACACACACACACACACACCTGTTTATGCGGTACATCGGTTTTGTGATAGCTGAGAGAGAGAGAGAGAGAGAGAATGTAATCTTTTGTTTTTTAAAGTTTCCAAACATACTTGTTTTTCTTTTATCATAACTAAAGAAACTGTTTTGAATACGTGTGTGTGTGTGTGTGTGTGTGTGTGTGTGTGTGTGTGTGTGTGTGTGTGTGTGTGTGTGTGTGTGTGTGTGTGTGTGTGTTCATAAGCCTTATAACGTACACACAACACTTGTTCTCGCTTTAATATATTAATTTATTAGTTTTAAAATTTGTCGTATGTATGTAATTATTAACTTACATAACACTATTTATTTACATTTCTTATATGAATTCAATGGCTTTTTTGTCCGTGTGTTTACATATTCATTTATTATTTTAATTTTTTGTATAACGACGTTGAAATAACTTTTTTGTTCAGTATATTAATTTTCATATTTTAACTTTTTTTCACCTATACGAAACCTACATAATGTTTTCTATATTATTATTATTATTATTACAAACACTACTATACACACAATAGTTTATGTAATCACCATGTATGAAAACTCGTATGCTATTTATGTTTGTTAGTGTTCGTAGAAGTTTTGTTTGTGTACTGAGTAATGTAATCATTTTATAAAAACTTCTTTTTCCTACAAAAATATAAGCGATTTGCGGAAAGTAATTTTTTATTATTATTATTTTGATGTTTATAATATTTTTGAAATGTTCTGCTAATTTCTTTCTCGTTTTATCATTGATTCTTATCTGTGTTTTGTATGTATTTTTTTTCCTTAACAAATCTTCTATATTTATCATTTTTTCTTACCGTGGAACATTTTCGTAATAAGCATCTAATACTAAATGATAGATGATTATAATAACACTAATTAGCTACAGCAATGTTAATAACTCTACCTTAACCCATCACCACTAATTAATATATATATATATATATATATATAATTTACCCAATTTACACGCATATTATCATCAACTTCACTCCCCACCACACCCACACACACACACATCTGCTCTCATTTAAATCATCATCATCATCATCATCATCATCCCACCCACTTATCTAAATGTAATGAAACTAAGTCCTCACATTTACCTGCCAATTAGCTGATCCCTCCTTACCTACCTGTCCATATTATACCTTATCTACCTGTCAGACACACACACACACACACACACACACACACACACACACACACACACACACACACACACACACACACACACACGGCTGTATTGTATATCCACGAGTGTTGAATGGACGCACGTGTATGCATCTATAATTATTACACACTCACTACCAATACCATGTACACCGTTTCCAAATACATACACAATACAAACACACATTACTTCCCTCATTCTTCCCATCCTGGTGTCTATTCTTCGCACTAATCTGTCTTTATGTATTGCCTTCCTTTCCTTTCCTTCCCTTTCCTTTCCTTCCCTCATTCTTCCTACCGATGTCTATTTACTTTCCTCACTATCAAACATTCTCTATTCATATATCATTGAGGTTAGTGGTTCCTCGTATGCCATTGTATGTAATCATCACTCACTATCACTCACTATCAAGCATTCCCTCATCCAGATGCTTTATAGGGATCAGTGGTCCTTTGTATGTATGTAATGGTTAATCTACATCACCTTAATATTAACACCTGTTTACGTTGTTGCAGGAGGCGGCGGGGACGGGCCATGAGTGTGCTGGCAACGGACGGTTATCAAAGCCGCCCCAGCACCCCCCCACCACCCCCCAGCCCCAGCCCCAGCCACTGCAGCAGGCTCAGCAGCAGCAGCAGCAGCAGCAGCAGCAGC
>JAXIVD010004258.1:20000-25000 GCA_036785275.1 Cancer borealis | reverse complement strand
AAAATACGTACATATTATATTTTTCCTGTTAGCTTCTGTGATATGCATGTATGTGTTTACAATAGTGAAGGTGTTAGGAGACAGTGACCCAGTGGTCATTTTTGTCATGGCACACCAGCCGCTCATTTACATTCCCATCACACCTCAAACATTTTCCTGTTCCAGCAGTTCATTCAAGCATGGAAAGTCAGGGTTCGGAAGCTTTAGAAAGTGTTTATTGATATGATTGATGTTCAGTAAACTGAGTACCATCACATAATGTTTCACAAAGTTTTATCAGATACATGATTCTAAAGACCATATTTTTCCCATTTGTGGCATTTAACCTCATCACCATCCACCACTAATACTCCATTGGTCCACAGCCTCTGGGGAAGACCGCTCAGTGACCCCCAAGCCCCACAAGGAGGGTCCTCTAGGAGGTCCGACAATACCCGGTGGGATGGGCAGCGGACAGCACCCGCCCTCACACCCCCCAACACCCATCAACTCGGCCTCCTCCCCCGGCGCCGTCTCCATGAATTCACAGCAAGATGAGTTTGAGACTGTGAACTCTCCTGGCTGGCCAAGAAGCCCCAGCACTCAGACGGTAGGGTCACCACAGGGTATCAGGGCACTGAGTTAGCAGGACAGGGTGGGGCTGGGCCGGGTATAGGGAGGGAGGGAAGCACAGGACATTACTAGGAGGGAGGATGAGGATGAGGATGAGAAGGGGCAAGGATATCCCAGAAGTATTGTTTTGATATGTAATCACTGTTTGGTTTCAAGAATCATCTCAGTTTTTTTCTTTCATTAGTGGCAATGTCCAATATGTGATCGAGGGAGGCAGCAGTGTGTGTGTGTGTGTGTGTGTGTGTGCATACGTGTGGTTCTGTATATAGGTAAATGTATATGTGTGTGTGTGTGTGTGTATACACACCATGCCCTCTACTCACCCAAACATTCATTTATATATCCGTAGTCAGTGATCACATGCTAAACAGCCTCACATATACACCATCTGACAAAAGATCGTTTCACTGAAATTAATGTATGTAGGTAGTAACCAGTCTCCAATTTCTCACTCAACATACTGCTGCAGTTGGATAGAGTTAAGAGTAAGCATACTTGCGAGTGTGGTAAGAGTGTGTGTGTGTGTGTGCGTGCGTGTGTGAGTGTGACAGTCTTTATTGACTCACCGATCATTTTCCCCAAATCTTCTGCAAATCATGGCTACTGAAATCTTACCTTGAAGGCAGTAGCTTCAAACCAGATGGTAAATTACTCTGGGGGCTAATATAGTAATTTTCTGAGGGGGAGTTATGGGGGAGGTGCCAGAAAAAAGATGTTCTAGGCAATGAGTGTGAATATTGATATTTTATCTGTGAATAGGGTTGGTAAGGTTGATATGTCATGATGAATTAGGTAACTTGCTGAAATAGGTCACGAACCTCTACTTTAGAACATTTCTGTGGCCAAGGATACATTTACTTTACTGAAACTTGTCGAGAGAAAGATTGACTATTTATTAGGTTATCCATAATGTACTTTTATTTACTGAAGAAGGAAAGTAGTTCAATATTGTTAGTCCTCCACTTGTGATTTGCATTTCTGGGTTTTTTTCCTGCTTACTTTTGTGCAATCAAACTGGTCTCAAGTGTACCCCCAGTGTCTCCATTCGCTCCCTACTTTAAAATGTGGCTCAGACAACTTTGCATCACAGCACACAGCCAAGGGGGAAGCCAGGCTGTTCTTGAGGTGTAATGTCATGGCAGGGAAATGGAAGAAAGAAGTATATATGCAGTGTAACATATCCAATCATGGTGGGGTTCAAATTGTGTGTGTGTGTGTGTGTGGTGCAGAAAACAACTGTAGATAATAGTATATAGCCAAAGGGGCAGCCAGTTTCATAGAGGCTTAATAGCAGGGAGAAGGAAATAGAGATATGTACTGTGTATGTAACCCAGCATCCCTCCCTGGGGCAAGGTGTGGCTCAAGAGGCTGGCAGATTGCAGTACGTACACTAGACTAGACCAGACAGTGACACTAAAGGAGGGGGAAAGAAAGATGTATATTAGAGTGGGCACCGTCGTCTCCTCTGTCTGACCAATGCATTCTATTTTTAGCCACTCAGAATGTTACCACAGTGCTGAGTTCAGAAATTGCGTTGATTTGGTGGAGGTGGTGGTGGTGGTGATGTAGAAGTGAACTGAGGAGAAGAGGACATCAGAATATTTTGCTGTATTTGAGGGAAGGTGAGAATGGAGAAGAAAAAGAAGAAGGGAAGTGTAAAATAGGTGAGATCATGCACATCAGATAAATTGGACAAGAATGCCTAGACCAAAAAAATAAATAAAAACTGAGCAGAGGCTAACGCAATAATCTTTTAGTAGTCTGAGTTGAGGTTAGTTAGTATTGTGTTAGTATTGCGTCAGTATTGTGTCTCTAATCCTTGCCTAGCGTCCACCACAACACTGCACCAAGGCAAGGTTAACACAGCTGATACTCCTGTATTCACATCCATTAAGACGCTCGTTATGTCATCTTACTCCCTGTCACTCACTCTAAAGTACAATGGGAATATAAACAGTGTCAAGAGAGAAGGTTACATTATACATATGGATTTTTTTCCTTCTCGCCGTGTTCAGTGTAGTGAGGATTTGTAATTTTTTTGTTTTGATTTTTAATGGGTTTTATATACATTTACAACTTTTTTTTTTTTTACATATACATAGCATTTTTTGTTCTAATATAGCACGCACACACACACAACCAAACACACACACACACACACACACACACACACACACACACACACACACACACACACACACACACACACACAAGTAGGATTAATCAAGTCCTCCATGGCTTAAACGATAAAAAAAGAAAAAGAAAAAAGAATAGAGACCAGAAATAATAGGAAAAAGAAGAAGCAGCTCGAGGCAGTTTGAGTTGAATAGCAGATCATCTTGACATGATTACGCGTGTATCTGCCTAACTGAGGGGAGATTGGGATCATGCGCACCTGAGGGCTTTGTTTGAGGTTACACAATAAGCTGGGGGTGGAATTTTTATCATTCATTTATCCGTTCATCTTATTAATTTGATGATGTTTAGTTTCTCCTATTTTGATGTGTGTGTGTGTGTTTTTTTTTTTTGTGTGTGTGTGTGTGTGTGTGTGTGGGGGGGGGGATGGAGGGGGGGAGACGGCAAGTATGTGGAATGTTTTGTTTTGTTTTGTTCAACAGATGGTGCACAGGAAGTTGAGAGAGAGAGAGAGCTAGAGCTAAAACGTTCCTACCACCCTCCCTCCGTAATTTTTTTTTCTTTTCTCTTTTTTTAAATTTTTTATTTATTTATTTATTTTTTTATAGTTGCACTTACAATAGTTTTAGAATATTGGGGACATGTTTTTTTATTCCTACATTTCAAGAGAGAAAAAAAAACAATTGATATAGAAGTTCATCATTGCCTGTGTAATATATATAATCAGTACTTTTATGACCACCGTTTCATTTATAAACTTCAACAACCTCAGAATACTAACTTACCATTGCGTATTATTATTGAATTGAACGTCGGGGTTAATCCTGTAATTCTGTAATGGTAATGATTGGACTAGAATACAATGAATACATCCCAAGCTATGACCCACATCATTGTAAATCTAGTCATTGTAAGTTTAGTAAGTGTAGTCATGCATTCAGCTTTTTCATGTGTACCAACCCTTTTGTTTGGGAGAAGGCCAGATGCGTGTAAAATATGTGTAACAGATAATGATAAGGTTGGGGGAAGAAGACAATGAGTGAAGAGGGCAGTGTGTGTGTGTGTGTGTGTGTGCATGCGTGCGTGTAAATGCAATCGTACTTAGAGAGTGAGAGTAGACATGCTTGAGTGTAGAACAAATGCTAGTAACTACAAGATACCTTTGAGTCGGTAGGAGAGACAAGAAGTGAGGTTGACAAAGGGATGATAGGAGAGGAATGCATGTGAGCTCCCTTATCATATGGGAATGAACAAGACCACTAGAGCAAAGGGCGGCAAAATATAGAATTGTCTTGCATAAAGGGTTGATTATGGAACATCAAAGGGATAGCAGTTTATGTAGTCAGTCTTACAGTACAAAGGGATAATTAACAGGGCAGTGGCAGTGTATATATAAACTTTACTTTCTGTGTAGGGAAGCAGATATAGCAATTAAGGTTCTTCATGTCACACAGCTTTGTATATAGATAGGGTCCCCTTGCAACGGCCATCTCATCCTCGTGCCTCCGTGATTGTGAAAGAAACAGAGAAACTAACTGTGTGTACATATTAATCTCCTTTCATGACATGCAGAATTTTCAGGTGATGGTCAGCTCACCCCATCAGCAGTCACCCTCCTTCCATCAGTGCTCCAGTCAGCCTCATCATGCTCTCTGTTATACACACACACACACACACACACACACACACACACACACACACACACACACACACACACACACACACACACACACACAATATGACATCTTCTCTTCTATATTTTAAGGATTTTTATTTTCTCATTTTGCTTTCTCAATCTCTCAGGTGTTTTTTTTTTTTTTTTTTTTTTTGTGAGTGTGTTTTGATGCTTTTTAGTTTTTCCAAAAGAGCATTTTGATAGATTGTTCATACGCTTTCCCCTTTTTTTTTTTTCTTCTTTTTTTTCTTTTTTTTTTCATTACTTTTTAAGATTGATTATTTTCACCATTACACATTCAGATTATATGTGATGGTATATGTATATTTACACACACGCTGTTTACTGTATAGTTTTGTATTGGAATTGTCGTGATACAGGTATGATAGTTGAGTTTTTGAAAGGGTAACCATGAGAGAGAGAGAGAGAGAATGCTGTACTTGAATCAGAAGGCTTCATGATTTGTAGAAATAAGCCCCTTTATGTGTGGAATGAAATTTCAAGGAGCCAGTGTGTTGGTTGCATTGGAAAAAGAAAGAAATAATGAAGCAAAATAAGAATTAAAGTAAATGAATAC
>JAXIVD010004258.1:0-15000 GCA_036785275.1 Cancer borealis | reverse complement strand
AAATAAAAAAAATTTATGCATCTAATATCCTTCTAAAATTAGGAGATTGTCTCTCCCCAGCAGTGAATGCTGCTGCTGTTGCTCCTGTCTCTTTGCTCCTCTCTGTTGTTGGAGAATGGAATGTAACCTTAATTGGTAATTTATAAGTAAAAAAGATATATGCCTATTAGACAGTAAGTGGAGTCATCATTTAACCTGACATTGCCACTTGCCAGTCAGATTTTTTGGTTGCCAGTCTCACCTTCCCACGCCCACTAGTTGAATAATACATCTACAGCTTGACTTTTGAATTGGAGAAATATAAGTAATGAGAGGGATCCACAATCATTCAGTCAGTTCAGCATTATAATATCACTAACCAAGTAATTTCAGTTGAGCATTTTATTAATGCTGTAGTATGGGGCAAAACCAAACTCCTAGCAATTAATTGAAAAAGGGGGGGGGGAAAAAAAATTCCTTGATAGAGAAAGAAAGCTAGAGAGAGAGAGAACAAAAGAGAGAGCGCCCCCTTTCTTCCTTCCTTCCCACCGCATAACACCTTCCCAACACCCTTAAAGAACCTCTACAATGGGACTTTCCACCCCACAGCCCGGGGAGAACCTTGCTCGCCTGTATGAGATGTCTGACTCCCCGGAGAGGAGGGCGTGGCTGGACAAGTTGCTCGCCTTCATGGATGACAACAAGACTCCCATCACCGCCTGCCCCACCATCAGCAAGAACCCACTGGACCTCTATGCCCTGTACCTCCATGTGAGGGAGCGGGGTGGCTTTGTGGAGGTGAGTGGAGAGTTGATTGAGCTTGTCTTGTATATAGAGCTAGGGATGGGTGAAGGAGTTCTATCCTATCAACATGTTTTGTGTGTATAATGTTGGTAGTTTTGATTAGAAACTTTAGTTGAGTCATGGAAAGATATTGTAAAGTTCATATTTCTTCATTGTTTCTGTATATTGATAAGAAGATCCTGGAAATGTATATATTATATACCAAACACTTCTCTCACTTCTGAAAAACAACAAATGTCTTTTAGTACTTACCGAGAGCTATATATAACACCTCTTGTAATTATTGAGTGTTAAGTTGCACTGGAGCCTCATTATATGTGTTCAGACTACACACTCAGTTATGGAAGAAACCCATTTCTATCAATTTCTCCTTATATGCATACAAAACTCATGGCAATGTGAGTGTTGTCTGACGACCATTGTTTGGAATGAGACGCAGTGCCTTCTCACCAGAGTAATCCACACGTGCACACAGTAGCCTTGCATTTGTATTGGCAGCATTTTAGACATGTAATTTTGTGCTGCAATCACACCATTCTCATTCCTGGAATTAGCTGGTGAGCTCAACGTATCAAGCATCGTGCTGGTTAAGTAGTAAGGATGAAGGCTTCATTTCAAAGAGATGTTATATTTTTGTCAAAGTATGAGATGTGTTTTTGCAAGGCAACACTTGATGCTCTCTGCTCCATAACCCCAACCTCAGTATATCAGATGGAGCTTCCCGCCCCTGCTGCACCAATGCTTTCATAACTATCAAACAAGCTTGGAAGACCTTGTTTTCATAGACTGATTATTCTCAAAAAACTTAGGTGTGTCAGTATTCAATAGCTTCTATTTTTTTCATCTGGGGTCAGCACCTTCCTCCTTGTCCTGCTAGAAGCCTGACAAGATTTCATGGCAAGTCATTTAACAGACGGAATAAATCAAGTACTTCTTTCTTGAAGAGTTTTTCTTTTCCTATTCACTTTTCTCCTTTCCTTTGTTATCTTGTGAGCCACCAAGTACTAGCTACTGTAACTAACCTTTATCTTTACCGCCACTTCCACAGGTGACAAAGAACAAGCAATGGAAGGACGTGGCAGCAGTGATGGGCATTGGTGCCTCTTCATCAGGCTCCTACACGCTGCGCAAACACTACATGAAGCACATCTTGGCCTACGAGTGCAAGTTTGACAGGGGAGGTGTTGACCCCCAGCCTATCATCAACCAAATTGAGACTGCGGCCAAGAAGAAAACTACCAAAACCATCTCTGTGCCCTCGCCTGGTGAGAGAGAGAGATTTTATAATTCTTGAATCCAAGTTCCTATCCATATATAACCTAACCACTTTTCTTCTTCCTTGACCATCCATCCTCTCTCTTTCCTCCTCTTCCTCCTCCTCCTTTCCACTAACCTTCATCTTCCTCCTCGTCCATCCTCAGGGTCCTCAAACTCCCAGGATTCCTTCCCTCCTGCTGGTTCAAATTCGAGTTCTCTTGATGGATTCACCAACGGGCCCCACGTGGCGGGCGCCCCTGGAGTGCAGGGACCGTACCCCCAGTATCCCCCATCCTCGGAGTACGGTCACCTACCACAGCGCCAGCCCACCCAGGTTACGTCAGGTGAGATTAAAGGGCATGGCAGCTCACTTGGGTTGGTTTGGGTGACTGTGTGTGTGTGTGTGTGTGTGTGTACATTCGTGTATGCAGCAGCTATCAGAAAACCTAGCTCTCCTTACACAAAATAGACCAGATGCTGTTACTATATTTGTTTCAAGTAATTAATATATGCTTTCTTCTCATCCATAACCCTTTTCCATGAGAGTTGTATCACTACATAGAATTGTGGGTACCATAATTCAGGTGTAAAAAGAGAAGTGTGTCAACTCCCTTGCTGGCCGGCCACAGCCTCGTCTGTGTCCGTTTGACTTTTTGGGGTTATGGCCACTTTCTCATTAGCACTCATAACACTTGATACATCTGTAGCTATTGTGAGGAAGGACATGACTGATCTTCTCTTAGGTATAGATCAGGATGAGATCATAAGCATCCATGATTCTGGTTGTGTGTGTGTGTGTGTGTGCCCACGTGCTGGGGAGGGAAGTAGTGATGGGGAACACGTTTGTAAGTGTTGGCAACTCGTCTTCAGAAAAATTAACACATTTCTGTTGAGTTTAGAGTGGGAATTGTTGTGACACATGATTGTGTGACCCGTGTGTTGTTGAGATGCACAATATTGTATCACCCGTCAGTTACGGGTTAAGGATTATGAGTATAGAGATATTATTTGTTACTGAAGGTCTTTTTCACGGCTTGTGAGGTGTGTATATATATACCTGCCAAGGTTACATAGCTACAGTGTGCATTAGGAGACAAACACTGTTGCAGGTCATGGTATGGTAAGAGGATAGTTTGTCCTCACTGCTTTCCCTGCAAAAAAATAACACCTTGGCATAGTGTGTGTGTGTGTGTGGGTATGGATGTGGGTGTGGGTGTGTGCATGCTTTGTGCTGCTTTAATTTCAGTCTTTCTTAACAGTGGTGTAAGGGTGAAAGACAAAGGCCACTGCTCATGCTTCTACTCCTCCCACATGGACTGTATCCCCTCCCCTCTCCCCACATTTCAAGCCAATGCCCCAAACAGCTTTTAGCACAGTCCCCACCCTAATGCTTGTCAGTTTCAAGTAATATTTCTTTCTCTCTGTAAAGTGCAACATGATGATGTGATTAACGTGTTTGTCTGTACAGTTTTGGCAAAAGTCTGATGCTCTTGTTTCCATGCCTGGAAAATTATTAGCTTGTGAATTTTATTTGAGAGTAACTGATGCTGCAAGTACTGATCCATGAATGCGCATCACTTTGCTTAATCGATCTACTGCTGTTTCATCCTTCAGATTTATGCATTCATGGTGGTAATACAAGGCTTGAATGAATCACAGTTCATGTTATCCATTCTGCTGGACAAATTGTTCCTCCCACCCATGTCTAGCTGTTCTCTTTCCCAACTCTACATTCCTTATCCTGGAAATGGGAAAATATTATAGTTATGGTGGTTTTCACAAGTCAAGAACACGGGATTTGAGCCCACGACAGCACAGACAAATGGTACCATCCATCCAGTGACAGTCATTGGTGGGACACAGCAGAGTAACAGACAAGCTATCTCAGTACAACAGGAAGATAAGGAGAAACTGACATGTGTTTGAGGTGTTGTGTGAGCCCTGTGTTGCTTTTAACCTCCCTTGCCATCCCTAGCACCAGTGGCTCCTCCCTTCCCCTCTGCTTCCCTCTGCTTCCCTCCCTTTGATGCAGGCCAGTAGAGAAAGTCTATGCATCTCACACAGTTCACACTAAATATTTGTTGTATTCCATTTTGTAAGTGTCATCTGGAAAGAACTTTTGGAAGATGATTACCTCTGTCTATCATTCAAAGTGAGGAAAAGATGCATTCAGGAAGGTCTTTGTATCACCTGTGGAAGTAAAGGTTTATAATCATTGAAGATGTATGTGTCAGTTGTGGTTTTGAATGAATTGAAAATTTATAATTATGAAAGAGTGTTGCATTTGCCACAGTGATGTGTTAGTGAAGTAAAACAATTGGTCATCTTGCAAGTGTGAATTGTGTGGGATGGCACTTGCTGCTGTTCCTCCTCCCTTCAAGCCTAGCATAAGCACTGCCCGCTGCCCAGCACTCACCAGCTACCGCCTTGTGCCTCACAGGTCCAGTAGGAAACGGCGAAATGGTCAACCTGTCTAACCCCTTTGACGACCCGTGTCCGTACAGTTACCGTAGCCCCCTCGCGCGTGCCCCCGGTAAGGGTTGGGAAGGTGGCGGGCACATCTGTGCTCTCCACCTTCACCTCTGTGCACATGTTGTACCATCACTTCCCAACCGATTCTCCTGCTGCCCAGGCCACCCCCACACACCCCAGGATGCTCCCATGATCCCTCTAGATGGAAGGCTTCATGTATGTTGTGTTTTGGTAAACTCTGTCAGTGGTGCCAAGGAATTGTTTGTGAAGACCTTCCCTCATTTGTTGTTGCCTCGTTTTGACTCGCACCACTTTGCACACTGAGAAATTAGTGGAATATATTTGCTTGGCTATTGTCACACATTTTTTTTTTTATTATAACAAAGTTACTTCATCATTAAGGAGATAACTTAAGGAACAAAATTTGTTGTATGTTCTTGGAAGTCAAAATTGCTCTACATAATAGTCTTATTCAGAGGGTGTAATTTTGCCTCTGAACGGAATTGCTTCCAGTAAGAGAAAAGCCAATCAATTTGAAGGAGTTACTTTCATATTTAGGGCTTGTGTCTTGCAGCACTAGTGTGCATTACCTATTGAAAGAAGTCTCGTCATGACAGGTTCTTTGTTTCATTATTGTCTGGTCACTTACTGTTCCTTTCCTTGGATCAGTGTTGACAAAATTTAACTTATCTTTTTATAATTTTATTTACAAAATCAGGATTGGAATGTTTATAGTCTTTTCCATAATTTACAGTACCAGTGACATATCTTTTCCTTTATCTTTGAAGCCATTATGGGAAAGCATTTCCCCTTCAGTAGGATACTGAAAAGAAAGCACATTAGTGCTAGAATTGTGTGAAACACATTTAATGGAGAGAGAAGAACAGTTTAAAGGAAATACCATTACTAGTGGAGCATCCCTCGGTGTGGCCTACCTATCATACCTCCCTTCTCCCTCCTTCCTCCCTATCTCCCCCACTTCCTCCCTCCCACTATCTCCCTCAGTAAGCCCTCCACATAGCGTACTCTCTCCCTCCCTCCAGTACGTAGAGAAGGTCCTCAATTCATGCCACTTTTAAACGCCGTTTTACGCAACTTCTTCGACAAACCACAGCCCAAGGCATCATATAGGAGTGCATTTTTGTGAAGCTCAAACTGAAAACCACTATACGGAGTTTTTGTTTGAATTTCCTTGCTGTAGTTTGTGGTGGAGGTCCTTGTGAAATGCTGCAAAGAAAATGGCACTTGGAAAAAGAGGATCAGCATTGCCTGCATTTGGTCGTTACGAGGTGTCTTAGAGGCTCCCGTTGACCACTGAGTTGTTGTCTGTTTGGAGGGATGCATGGTAAGACTTTATCATACCATTCATCATGACATTCACCTCCTTGCCTGCTCAAGGTAGTGATGAGCCTTTGGTCTTATGTTGTCATTTTGTCAGTAGCATATTCCTTAAGCTACTCTATTTTTATTTTGAATCTTCATTTTACTTGTTTGCTTGCTGGTGTTGCATTTATTTTATTTTTTTGTTTGTTTATTATCTGATTGTTTTTTGACCTGCTTGTTTGGCATGCTGTTGATCTACTTAGGTGTGTTTGTTGCAGAAAATTACATTTTAATCGTGGGGGGGACAGGGAGGAAGGAGCAGATATTCAATGCATCACTTTGTATTTCTTTCAAACACGTCATTATTATATATGATGCAGCAAAAAACATGATATGTCAGGTTTCATATCTTACCTCAAGTATCAATGCTTCTGATGTGGCACGTGGGGAAGGTGTGATCAATTATAGGGTGAAAGTTGATGGTTATTTGCAGTCCAACCCTCAAGTAGTGTTGGAATGTCATCACCTTGACCACTTGTTGCAATGAATCAGTCGGTCAAAAGCTGTGGAGTGGGTGAAGATGAAGTAGTTTATGTAGGCAACAGTCCCTATAAAGTGCAGACAAACTGATATTCCTCATGATGGTGTTAGAACACGAGCACTGCTGTTGTTACACACTTCATGTATCTCCAAACTGATCAGGGTTTTGTTGCTCCTCTTCACATGCTAGGTCTTTGATAGATGTTTTAATGTTATTTTGTTGGATATTGATCTGCCTCGGGTTTATTGGGCTGTCTGAGTGTTTAATGAAGACCGAAAGTGAATTGCAGTGGGATCTGAGTGTGAACTTTGGGTGTGATCTTTCATTTCTTTCCATCTGAATGTATTGGAAAAGTGCCTTATTGAAATTTGTGTACATTTTTTCTCTCTTTTCTTACCTACATTCGTAAGATTGCATTAATTGCATATGTTTGTTTTTTCATATGTATATGTTCCTTTTGACACTCCTTTGTAGGCTTCTCTCCTGTTGTAGTTTACATGATAAGTTGAAGGTCGTAACATGCTACATAGTCTTAAATTGCGTCTTGCCATTCTGTTACTACCTAAGTCACTCCCTTAGTTTACACATCTTTGATAGTCTCTTTGCCAGGAGACTGATCCAGGTTGTCATTTTTCTCAATTTGGTTCTTACTGTTGAGGTCAGAGTCTCCTCAGTTATCAGACTGAGATTTCAGTATGTCTTCAATTTTACAATTTGTCCCCACAATTCATGACCCTATTGGCAATGCGTCATTAATTCTTGCAGTTGACTTTTTAAGCATTTGAGCTCAAAACAGCAACACACAATGAAAATTTTTTACAGCCTCCATGCATTTGCTGCCATCACACTCACGAGGAGGCAGGAAGCTGGAGGCAACACCATGTCACACCTAATCCTTAGACAACACTAGACCCTTACCAACCAAGATTCCCTCCACGCCCACACCCACACCCACACCCACACATCACTACTACCTTGACTAACTGTGCACTGGGCCACCTTTCTTCCTGTACAGGGTATCAGGGGTACCAGGGGGGCCAGTACCACAGCTACCAGAGTATGCAGGGAGGATACAGCCAACCAGGGTACCCCAACTCTGGCTACCCACCAGACGGACGTGGCTACCCTCCACCAGGACCCCCTAACCACCAGGGCAGCTATCAGTCCTCCTACCAGCAACCAGGGGGATACCAGCGTCCTGCCTACACCCAGGGGCAGCCATCGTTCCAGCAGGACCAATACCCAGGGGTAAGTGCCTTGTTTAACTGTCTCTCCTCCTCCTCCTTCTCCTTCTCCTGCTGTGCACTCCATCCCTAACCTCTCATTCCTTCCAGTGTTTTTTGTAGTTTGTTGACTGATTTTTTTTCTCTTTATTTCACCCCCTCTTTGAATCGTTGCCAATTTTCAGAGTGCCCGAGTCCTTGTTTTCTTTTGCTCCCTTTCGTCCAGTCTTGGTATCCATTTTTGTGTTTGTATCTTTCTATTTTCTGTTCCCTTTTCTTTTCTTTTTTTCCTTTTTTTATTTATTTTTATTTTTTCTCTGCCCTATAATCTTTTTCCTAATTCCATTTACTGGCGTATCTCTTTCTCTATCTACTTTTCCCTTCATCCACTTTATTTACATACATACATACATATCCTTTCTGTTTTCTTCAGTTCATGTAGTCCTTCTTTCCCTTCCTCTGTCTTGTTGTCCTTGATCCCTTGTCATACGCATCCCCCTTGTAGCATCCTCTCCTGCATACCTTCCTCCTTCAATCCCTTCCCTTTTCTTAACCACGTAAACAACATCCTCCTCCTCCTCCCTTCCTCCTCCTTTCTCTTCCTCCTCCTTCCTCCTTGGCTGTGCTCTCACTAAGTACGTAGTTGTATGTTAGACCATTTTATATTGAGTGTGTGTGATTTATTTACCTTTACCTTGCATGTGCTAATGTTTTTGAAAGGAAGTGTTTACCATGCTAAGTCTGACCACCACCACCACCACCATCATCATTATTGTTTTCACTGTAATGTAACTATTTATTTTTTATTTTTTATTTTTGTGTTGTTATGACTTGAAAACATACACACCCGACTATCTATCAATCTATCACTCCCCCCATTTTTTCTCTCTTCTGCTTCTGTGTGTGTTTTGTGTATTTATTTATTTTTGTTTATTTATTTTATTTTATTTATTTTTATTTTATTTTATTTTATTATTATTATTTTTTTTTCAAGTCTTTCCCCATCCACCTGTTGAATAATTAATAAATAACTTATCTTCTTGCTACCCTTCTCTGCTCTGCCTCCCCAAAATAACATAACATAACAGACACATTCATCGCCAATTTGAAGTCAGTATTTTTTGAGACCTAATTTATTTGTACTGCCTATGTTTGCTTCCAGTACCAGCTTGTCTGCAATAATTATAACCAGCCATTCCCCAAACCCTCTTCATTTGAACATTGGAATGCTTCAGTTGTGGATGGACAACCCCCACCCACCCCCTAAGAAAGAGAAAGAGGGAGGTTCATATATGCAGGAAATTTTATACTCCGCTTCTTTTCTCATTCAAGACTCAGTTTAGTTTCCCTTTACCATTTCAAGCAAGAATCTGGACGATGACAGCTTTCTAGAGAAGGAGTTTGAGCTGCTGTTTTGTCTTTTTCACTTATGGGTTCATGCTATGTCCATTTCCCTGCCAACTAAAGGTCATGTCGGATACCTCTTATAATCTCCTCCTTATGGATAATGAAAACTATGCGAACGGTGAATCCATTCTCAGCGTGTGTCCTGTAGTTTGAGGATGAAGGGAAGAGGCAACACGTGTCCCTCGAATAAGCAGATCTCTTATCAAAGTGAATCAAACCTTTTCAAGTTACCGCTCTGCCATTATTTGTGCTATCGGTCAACTGTGTTTATTTTGCTCTTGAATCACCAAGAAGTTAGGGTTTATCAATGCACTTTCTGCTCTACCGATGCTTAATTCGCATACCTACTGTGCAGCCACCATCAATAATAACAGCAGCAATACCCCTGCGTGTGGTTCCTGATGTTTCTCCCCCACACCCCCACTCACTGTTTGGAGTGGTTGATTTGAGTGACTAAAAAAAATTGACAAAAATCTCATTATTTTCCAGTCAGTTAACAGTATTATGTTCCAGAATATACTTTTTTCAATTTTTTAAAACTTTGCCAATGCCTTGTCACATCTTTTCATATTCACTCCATTTATTATTAATTTTGAAGCATTATTGAAACATTATCCAAAGCTATTTGACTATCAAACCTCCATTTGAGTACCATTGATTGAAGAAATACTTTCAGGCAGAATTGATGAAAAGTCTTAAAATGTTATGAAATAAGAATAAAACAGTAAAATAATGGAGTAACAAGAGTAAAATTTTTATCATAGAAAGCTGGTAACTAGTTACTTTTGGCACATTAAGAATGTCGTTGTAAAGTGTCTTTTGTTTTCATCTTTTCTCTCCCAAGGCATTCTTTATGTAATCCAGGAAATCAGTAATGTATCTAAAGCAATCCTTTTTTGGGGTGTGGGGGAATAGAGAAAGAGAATATGGCTTATTTATTTATAAGGAACAAGAAAATTTTACACAAAAAAATGAAATAAGAGTCTGGGCAAAAACGGACTTCAGACCCTCCCTTTTCTAGTCCTTTTAGTCCATAGACATTCCTTAAGTCCAGTCTCGGCCCATCAGCAGCTCCTCTTTGAAAACTAATGCGTACCACCCAGGGCAGCCAAACTCCCTTGAAATCCAACTCCCAGGCGACTCATCAAAGCTAGCAAAACCTGAATCCTACCTAGTCCTCCCGTCAGAGCCGTAGTCAACCCCTTGCTTGGCTGAACCCTCCACAACTGAGCATTCCTATTGCCTGACTCTTGGTAGTGTAGGCTCTGCTTGTAGACTGAGTTGGTTGACCATGTATTGTAGATGGGAACTAGCGGCAGCAGCTACGGCAACTCCCAATTGGCCAAGCAACTGCTGAATCCCCCACGCAGCGCTGCTCCCATATACCAAGTACGTCCTGCATTAATCTTCCTTGTTTGTGACTCTTCTGTTTTTGTTCTTTTCCACAATTTTTTATATAATTTTTCATCATCCTAACCATGTTTTATTTCTTTGCCTTCCCATCACCAATCACTCCCTCCCTCCCTTCCCTCCCTTTCCATCCATGTGTGTGCTATCCTGTTTGTCAATACCTGCCTCTTTCCCACTCCTCCCAGCTATGTCTGGGATATGTAATAGCTGTCCGATAGCATCCTTGATTTTTGTGAGTTGGAGCAAAGAAAATATATTGTTTACATTTTGAACACTGGATGCATTGTTTTTCACACAAGCATTTAATCTGCTTAAAATACCCATTACGCTTTAGCATCTTGCAGCTGTTGATTTTTTCTAGCTGGTGCTGGTCATTAAGGTTGTTTTTGTTTGTTATTTTGTGTAGTTATTTAATGATCTTACATAATACGCTCTTGTAGCCTATGTATCACACAACTTACATTTGTGTTGACATTCTCAAATCCCTTACCCTTCTATAGTCCTCCATGGACAAGGCACCATTTCTGGTTATTCATTTATTTATTTTTAGTTATTTTATCCTTTTAACTAAAAGCCAAAGATTTAAGTGGTGTCCTAGTTTGTGGCTCAAGTGTTATGTGACATTCCTGAGTTTTAAACACTGCCATTTTAAAGTTTGACAGGTAATTACATTATGTACAAAGCCTAATTTGAGCTGTATTCATATTTTGTGTGGTAGACATGCTTCTTATCACGTGTGTCAAATTTGAACAATGCCATTTGAATTTATTGAGTCTAAATAATTTGTATAAGGCCTTGTGTTCCAGTGTACACGAGGTACAAAGAAAACTTAGCTCCGCCCTGTAGTGGTTTTAAATCTTGCTCCACCTCACTCTAAAGATGAAAGAGACCTGGCAGGTGTTATGCTGCCTTCACACACTTTCCTGCCAAAGCTGTGTGTGTGTGTGCGCGCTTGCTTGCATGTGTGAGCAAAAAAAAAACAAATTTTTTTTGGATCAGTACTAAAGTACAAAACCTTGCATTGTCACAGAAGTTTATCTATATAGTGTATATATGTTGAAGAAAGAAATGTGAATGTCACTCATGAATCTTTAAACACACGTTTTTACAAACTTTTACACTTTAAACACACATCTTTTACACAGGCACACGCACACACCTGTGGTTAGGTGCCATCGACCTATGCCTCCATCCCCCTTCCCCCTCAAGTTCAAGAGATTCTATTCACCTGTATGTCCTATCCCCCCCACCCCCTCCAAGCCTCATTCTCTAACCCGTGGTCTTCCTCCTGCACCTCAGGGCTACCAGAGTGGCAGCATGTACCCGCCCCAGAAGCCCGGATCAGCTCCCAGTCCCGGCCCTCCTGGTCCTCCTGGTCCCCCCACCCCTGCCGGTTACCCAGGACCGAAGCGACACCCAGACTTTGAGAAGACACAGCCTCCAGGTGAGTGTTGGCGAGGGACAGTTAGGTGGGATGGAGTGGTAGACTCTGTTCGTCTTGTGTGATTATGTGTGTAATGATTGAATACTCTTTTGTCTGTTTATTTATTTATTTATTTATTTATTTTTATTCATTTATTAATTGATTTATGTTATTATCAGTTATTTTATTTTGTTATTTTAATTTAATTTAGCCCTGTGGTTGAGGCTGTGAGATTACTACCACTAGTTTTCCCACAGAAGGGGAAGGGAGAGGAATATTTCACCAAACACAAACATGTCTTGTCTGGGCTACTTCCCTTAGAAAGAGGGACGTTAGAATAATAATGATAATTTTTTGGGGGGTTAAGATATGTATATATTAGAAAGGGGTAGCCAAGACGAAGCATTTAGAGTTGAGAGAGACTTTACTCTCCCCTCCCCTTCTGTGCCCTGTCTTTTCATAGGAGAGAACACAAAGGAGAGGTTTCATATTGGGTAGTTGTTTACATATCCATTTATGTACCTTCAGCACTTTTCATATTCCTTTTACTCTGAAGATGTCGCCACACTAGCAAAAAAAAACTTCCAACTTTGTGAGGCATTTCTGTATTTTATTATCAAACTAAAACTGAGGAAGCATTACTCTGTGTGCCTGTCAAACAAAATATCACTCTCTTTGTGTCCATTGTCAAACCAAAACTAAGGAAGCGTCACACAGCACATTTTCTTTTGGCACATTTCCTCAATACAATCAAACACTATCAGGAGTAAAGAAAATGTGTTCTGTTTTTTTGGAGGGTAAACCCTAATTATATATAGATAACAGGTTTCTTGGTATCTGTACTTTCTAAGTAATCCTATGTAATTATCTCCCTTCTGTCACTCAGCTCTTACAATAACCCTCCACTTCTCTCATGCCAGGTTGGAGGCCTAACAGTCAGTATCCAGGGTTTGCGGGGCAGAGCCAGCCAGGGCCACCTCAGCAGCCTTGGAGCAGACCCAATGACTCCACACACCCTGGAGCTCCTGCAGCACAGTGGAGTCAACCCAGGTTTCCAGGAGCCCAGCCTCAGTTCCCTACTGCGGTGAGTGTAAGTAAAGTGCTGTTTGGTATTTTGTTGGAGTGTAGTGGACTGGGATTCCCAGTTGTGATCTTTATGAATAACATATTTGACAAAAAAAAAAATGGATAACCAACCCATCCCTTCCCATGACGTGGCTTTCAACACAAAAATACAAAAAAGTAATTCAGTTCAAAAGAAAAACCAAGAAAGTAATGAATCAAGGAAAATGATTCAAGTGAATGATATAAACCATCATAAACCTAAGTACTTGTGACCTAACTCCTCATTCAAGTCTAATCCAAATGTAATTGATGCAACTCCTACCACAGTCTAACCTTTGTGTTACTTGTTGGCCACACAGGGTCGAGGGTGGTCAGGAGGCAGCTGCACCCACCAGAATGTAGGGCCCAGGGTACAAGGGCCGGGCTCCAGACAGAATTACCTAGTTCCTCCGGGCTCCTCGTTCAAGGTGAGTCTCAGGCTGATGATCAGTTTAATATGTATGTTTGTTTGTCAATGGATTTTATGATACAAATCTCTAGCTCTTATTATTATTTATTTCACACACACACACCATACATAGTATTGTTTCTCCTTCCCAGTGTTCCAACAAGACTGGTTTCCCCACCACGTCACACTATCCTTCCCTAATAGTAGATTGAGAGATTGTGATCCTCACCATGACATGATCCTTCTTAACATTCTTTCTCTCACCTTTGTAACACCTTCCTCCTCCGTGTCCTCCCAATCTATCCAGTAAAGTGCCACGTTCTACAATTACAGGAGGAAAACACTATTCTCCCCACCACAGCACTGCTTGTTCCACTGTAACACTTCTTTCCCCACCCTAATATTGGTCGTTCTTCCCCTCTGCAGTGTGGTGGTGTGTATGGCTACACAGGGAAGCATCAGTTCCCCCTGGACAGTGTGGAGGCGGTATTGCCAGTGCTTGCTCGGAGGAAACGCATGACTCGTACTGACCTGCCCACCTGTGACCCCTGGAGACTCCTCATGTCCCTCAGCTCAGGTGAGTGTGGAGAAGGGATAGAGGAGAGAAGTTTTTTATTTTTATTTATTTATCTTTTATTTTTTTTTTCCACCCAAGTTTTGTATTTGTATTGGTTACATGTTAAAATAATGCTACTTCTTTAACTTTGTCTCCCTTTATTTTTGGAATTGATGTTTTGAAAGGAATATTGGGTTCGACTTTTGATAATCCATTCTCCTCTCTCTCTCTCTCTCCCTACACTACACCAATCTTTCTCATCTCTCTCTCTATCTCTCTCACTCTCTCTCCTCTACTCACTCCTCTCTCTCTCTACTCCTCTTCTACCCCCCTCTCTACTCTCTCTCTCTCTCTCTCTCTCTCTCCTCATCTCTCTCTTTAAAAAAATAGAAAGAAAAAAAAAAGAAAAAGCTTACATGATTAATAGTAACAACTTGTTTCTCCCTCCCTGTGTGATCTTCCCACGTGGGTGTGCAGGTGTGGGTTGGCGGCTGAGGTGAGCTGGGGCACTGGATGTACTGAACATTCTGCTCTTTCGCACGACCAGACGGTGGTGTAACTTCGGCTACACCACAATGCCAGGGTTGCTAGCCACTCGAGCCGATCGAACCCTACGTCGCGGGCTCATCAACATGTTTGATATCCTAGCTCGGCAGCTGGACGCTTGGCCGCGATGACGAGGCCACCGGGCGCCAAAAGAGGGTCAAGGTAGTGTGACATTTGTGCCAATTGTGGTAGGAAGAATGGGAGGGTGTTTGTGGTGTGGCTTGCATGGGTTAGGTGCAGGGGAAGGGATGTTGGGAGAAAGATATAGTGGTGGCAGGAATAATGTGGAGAGAAGAACAGGGTGGGAGGAGTGGGAGGTGTTTTGTGGTGCAGGTTATGGGCTGTGGTGGATTAATGTGAAGAGTGGTGGTAGAGGGTTTTGAGTAAGTTATGGTTGTTAGGTAATTGACGGTGATACTGTACTGGATAGTGATTGGGGTGGAAGGTTGAGGGAGGGCAATGGGTGTTGCTGTAATTCTGTCAATCTTTTATTCAGAGGGTCTGGAAGATTGGTAATGAAAGGATTTACTTTCTTTCTTTTAAAAT
>JAXIVD010004257.1:25000-37561 GCA_036785275.1 Cancer borealis | reverse complement strand
TCAAACTTTTACCATGTAGTATTAGTGCATTCAATACCTTCTCCCTTTCCTTAATACGGTTCATGAGTTCTCGTTATATACAAAGGCCGAGGCAACATATTATTTTTTTTATATCTATCTACAACAGTTTTAGTTTTTATCTTTGAAGTCATTTATTACACCTTTGCAGCTGCATTGTCCAACACTGTTTCCATTATAGCAGACAGAGAAATTCATTCACTTTGTACTCGTCAATTGATTTTTTACATAGAGAGGTACTGCAACGTTTTAAAACACATATATATTCCCCACGAAATAGGAAAAACTATTATGTATTTTAATTTTACCATTTATTTTAACCTTCTAGAGTTTAAACAAATAAATATTTACTTTTTTGTTAATGTCACATAGTAATTACATGTCATTATCAAGTTACCTGTATATGGGAGGGAAACATTTAACACCGTGCTTTAATTAGTCTTATAAAGGGAAGGTAAAATCAAGTCATTATGGAAAGTCATTAGCACTGCGGTGATGTAGTTCAACCATTGGAAGCAAGGTAATGAGGTCATTGTTCTTATTCTACGAAGACGTAAAATAATAATGACTTCTCGGGCTACACATGGTTTTCATTCGATTAATTAATTGTGACTGAATGCATTGTCCTCCTCGCCAATACTGTGCGTCAGAAATGAAAACGTGAAATTCTAACTCTACTGGATAGATAATATACGATGCTAATTATGCCAGAGTTCCTAGAATTCCTTATGAAACATGTCTCGTTTCCGCTAGATGGACAATGGAAAAATATTGTTTGATCTATGTATTACGACGTTACACTGCCTTTACCTGCGTCTAAAGGACAAAATATCGAACATTTCAGGGTTAATTTAAGATATTAATCAACTTTTTTTAAGAACATAAAAAAATAAGGAAGCTGTAACCGGCTAATTAACCTACATAAGGCAGCTCCTGTGGACCTAACACCTACCATCTGTTTTCTTCTTCCATAACCATTTTTAATCTTTTTAAAAACCTCATGTCGATTCCTTCAAGGTTGGGTCGTTGTTATTGTGTCGTTATGAGGTTAGGTTTCTATTCTTGGTTTCAGAAATCCCAACTTCTGTGCACGAGAAACTGTTGTGTTATTCCCAGCCAGCATTTGGCGTATCCTAACCATCTTCACCACATTATATTATTCACCAAAATCAAATCCTGCTGAGTTTAAGCCGCGTGTGTTTGTTGTTACTTTATTGCGATCTGGAATCAATTTTCTCTCCATTGAACGTTGGAGAATTGCAGGGAAAGAGAGAAAGATAAAAAGAGACAGAGAGAGATAGACCAGAAATGTATTGCGTTGAGCTTATCTGTGTATGTATTCCGAACGATTTTATTTATAGATGAGTGAAGGAAAATCGAGAAGTAAAGCCAATTTTAAAGCAGTGAAGTGGACTGTGAGGAAATACAAAGAAGGAATATGTGGAAGACAAAGAACAGTCTGGTTGAAGTTAGGTTACTCTGTTATTTAATTAAACTGACCCCCCCCCCCCACACACACACAAAGGTATCCTACCACAATCACAGCAGGTAACCACAACACAAAGGTAAATCTACACTACAATACAATTATCTCACCGATCTCACTGTAATAAAAGCGACGACACACGACTAGGTATCACCAAAGTATAACAACGACAACAACAACAACAACAACAACAACAACAACAACAACAACAACAACAACAACTACAACAACGCATTCCATGTTACAACACAATCAACCTTTAGGTGATATGGAAAAAGGATTAAGACAAAAATAAAACAGAAAACAGGAGGACTCAATTCAGACTGCGGCAGTAGTGTGTGAAAGAGAGAGAGAGAGAGAGAGAGAGAGAGAGAGAGAGAGAGAGAGAGAGAGAGAGAGAGAGAGAGAGAGAGAGAGAGAGAGAGAGAGAGAGAGAGAGAGAGAGAGAGAGAGAGAGAGAGAGAGAGAGAGAGAGAGAGAGAGAGAGAGAGAGAGAGAGAGAGAGAGAGAGAGAGAGAGAGAGAGAGAGAGAGAGAGAGACAGAGAGAGAGATAAAAACATAAAGAGAGATAGACAAAGTATGTAAACAGTGAGTATACAGCTGGCACAGATTCATGGTAGTTTTGAGTCCTATAAGAGAAGAATGTGATGCTGTTATAAGGTGTTTTCTCTGCATGAACGACGCTATAAAATATAAACCAAAGCTGTTGTCAGTGTCTATTCAGAGGGAGTTTATCAATTGTTCTCTCTCACAGCCTGTCGCTTCCCATCCCTCCCTTCCTCGAGGACATGTTTTGTAAAAATATATGTTTTATTATTATTATTATTATTTTTGTTGTTATTATAAGACTGTTGACGGAAAATGATGAAATGAAATGTGTATTCAGGTGCTTCTCTTTTATACCGTTTTGTTTGTATGCCATTTATGTTATTTGTATGTGTTTGTTATGTGTGTGTGTGTGTGTGTGTGTGTGTGTGTGTGTGTGTGTGTGTGTGTGTGTGTGTGTGTGTGTGTGTGTGTGTGTGTGTGTGTGTGTGTGTGTGTGTGTGTGTGTGTGTGTGTGTGTGTGTGTGTGTGTGTGTGTGTGCGTGTGATTTCTTTTTTATTATTTAGGTCATAGTTTACTGGTATCTGGATAAGAATGACACACACACTTGCACACACACACACACACACACACACACACACACACACACACACACACACACACACACACACACACACACACACACACACACACACACACACACACACACACACACACACACACACACAGAGACAAAGAGAGAATAATATTGTTCTTGTTCATAACTCACCATTCCCTTTACCTCAGACAACAACTACCACTACTAATACTACTACAATACTGTGCTCTATATATACACACTTACTCAGTTACATAACATATACTGACAATAATCTCTTGTTCTCATTTGCGTTCCCACATTCACTCTACTACTACTACTACTACTACTACTACTACTACTACTACTACTACTACTACTACTACTACTACTACTACTACTACTACTACTGCTACCACTACGAGAGGTGGCTTGTGTACAGGTCTCCTTTACGCTCTAGTGATACTAAGAATAACAACAACACTACTTCCTCACTGCATTTTCTCTTGTCTTGTCTTTCCTACTGTGTTTGTTTACTTCCCACTTTCTCGTTTTCATTCGTTGTTATATCCTACATCATTTTTATTCATCTTTAACGCCTAATTCACTGTTTTTTTTCATTTGCGTTTTTCATTACTCTTTCTTCGCCTTGCTTCTCCACCTTATCGTTGTTGTTGTTGATTCTTCTACATAATTTCTATTCTTTTGTCACTGTTTTTTCATCTGTTTTTCTTACTTATTTTTTCTCCATCTGTCTTGTTTCTAGCTGTCACTGTCGCTCCTTGACCTCATCTTCACAAGGTCTACTGATGAAACGCCTTTTATGTCACGTGTCAACTTAAATGTCAACCAAAATGTCAACCAAAATATGTAGCCTGTGTTAAAGAAGAGAGAGAGAGAGAGAGAGAGAGAGAGAGAGAGAGAGAGAGAGAGAGAGAGAGAGAGAGAGAAGAGAGAGAGAGAGAGAGAGAGAGAGAGAGAGAGAGAGAGAGAGAGAGAGAGAGAGAGAGAGGAGAGAGAGAGAGAGAGAGAGAGAGAGAGAGAGAGAGAGAGAGAGAGAGAGAAACAATATAAGTTATCAATATGAAAGAGGATGAAGATAAGAAGGATGTAGAAAAAGAAAATTAGGAGGAGGAGGAGGAGGAGGAGGAGGAGGAGGAGGAGGAGGAGGAGGAGGAGGAGGAGGAACTGGTATGAAGAGGACAATAGCGCTTGATCGTGAAAGAAAATCTGTCTTTGTGATACAGCCTAAGGAAAAAATGTGATTGTTTTGTTCACGTATTATTATTATTATTATTATTATTATTATTATTATTATTATTATTATTATTATTATTATTATTATTATTATTATTACTACTTTATTACTACTATTTTTACTACTACTACTACTACTACTACTACTACTACTACTACTACTACTACTACTACTACTACTACTATAATCCTTCTGTGCAGTCCCTCGCTGATAAAGATCCTTAAGCCTTTTTCTTGTTCTATTTTATCTTTTTTCATCATTTTTTTGGGGGGTGAGGGGTGGGCGGGTGTCTTTGGGGGGGGAGGATGTGCAAGGAGGAAAAGGCACGAGTATAAGTTTGTGTTTCCCTTGAGATTATGAGAACTACTGCGTCACCTTGTGTGTGTGTTTGTATGTATGTATGTATGTATGTATGTATGTATGTATGTATGTATGTATGTATGTATGTTCTTTTCTCCTCTTCCACATTTGTATTCTTTTTTTTTCGTCGTTGTCTCTGTCGTTTTATTCTTTGTCAACGTCTTTCTGTGTGTAGTAATTTTAACACTTTTTTTTATTTTATTATTCTCCTTTTGCTTTCTGTCGCCATTTTCTCGTGCTGCATCGTCGCCATCTTGTTTTTAAGTTGTTGTTGCTGCTGTTGTTGTTGTTGTTGTTGTTGTTGTTGTTGTTGTTGTTGTTGTTGTTGTTGTTGTTGTTGTTGTTGTTTGTTTCTTTTCCTTCTTAACCATTTTTTTAATCATGTTTTTTTTTTTTTTTTTTTTTTTCCGTTGTGTACGAATGAAAATAAACAAGTGATTTAATGTACATGTGAACACCAAATAATAAAACGTAAACCCACACACACACACACACACACACACACACACACACACACACACACACACACACACACACACACACACACACACACACACATACACACACACACAAAAGGAAATAAAATAAATAAATAAATAAAAAAAACTCAACAAATTTATAAAGCAAAGCAAAGCAAAACGTAAACTTTCTCGCCCCTTAACATTTTTATTTCACTATTTTATGATTTTTCTTTCCTCTTCTTCCTTCTGTTTATGTGTCATCTGCAGCCATTCACTTCCACCAATCCACTTAGCGCTGCTGTTACCTGGCCCGGAGTGGAAGCGTGATGTTATTTTATTCCTCCTTCACCTCGCTACACCTAAAGTAGAATAAAGGAGGAAATCTGTGTGGCATTATTTTCTCCTTAGCATTATTTCCGCTACGCTCTTAGAAGGGAGGGAGAGGTGGTATATTTATTTTTTTTAGTATATGTTGGTTGATTCTACTATTGATGCCTCTGGTTGTTGTCTTGCCAACCTCCATTTTTCCTTCTTTTCCTGCTTTTCCTCCTTCTCACCTCTTTATCTTCCTTGTTTTCTCTTTTTTCTTTCTTTCCTTCTCCTTGCCTTCTCTTTTATCTCCTTTTCTTCCTTTTTTCCTCTTTTCCTACCTCTCATTTCCTCCTACACCTTCTTATCTTCCTTGTTTCCTCCTTTCCCTCCTTTCTTTCTCCTCCTTACCTCCTCCTCTTTCCATGTACTCATTCACCCCTTCCACTTTTTTTTAATAGATATGAGTGTATCATTATTTAGTATTTTTCAGTATCTTCAAGAGGACTTATTTTTCGTATTCTTTTTCATAAGTTTAAATACGTCTCATTATTTTTATGTTCGTACCTGTACATTTAGCCGAGTGATAATAATGGTGCAAGGGAAGGTATTCTTAGAAGGAGAATCTTGACATGGAATCACAGTATGAATAGATATCTTAAGAGAATCATAATAAACGATAGTAATGATAAAAAGAAACGAAATAATGCAGATTGATCAAATAGCTATAGTGTGATGCGTTCAATAGTGTAATAGCAGTATGAAATATTCCTCTATTTATATAACGCATAAGAAAAAACATGAATTTAAACGATGTCAAAATTAAAGAAATGTATTCAAATTAAACAATATCTATGTAGAAAACAGATTATAATCATCAATCTATGGTGTGGTTGGTATCTTGTTGCAACATCGTATCATCTATCTGTCTGTCTGTCCGTCTGTCTGTCTGTCTGTCTGTATGTATGTATGTATGAACTCTATTGCACATACAACATACCAAAAAGACTTATAACTAAAAATACTTTGAGGCCACCAGTGCTTGAAAATTTCCATTCACCGACTCTCCCTATTATTTCATCCCTATTATTGTGTCCTTGTATCCTCCCACAGTCCCTCTCCCCTCGCAGCCTTGTCATTACACTTCCCTCATGTATACATAGCACACCAGTAAGCAATACCATCTACAGGCGTCATTTTATAGAGTATCTTATGAATATATTTCACAGCAACATAAACCTAAAATTTGCCTCTGCCGTCCGCTATGTCACAAGCCTCCTGCCAGCATACCTTTGACTCGTCCTCCTCCTCCTCCTCCTCCTCCTCCTCCAGTTTTACATTTTCCGTCGCTGCCTTAGTCGTGTTTTCCTCCTACGTGTCGCGTTGAGCTTGTTGGTATGCATTTGTTTTGCTGCTTTTGTAGTTTTCATGTTGTCGCTTCTATTGTCCTCCTCCTTCCCCTCCCTTTGATAGTGATGTGGGTGTTGACTTTTCATGGATTTTTCCCCACCTCCCCCAATAATATTTTTCGGGGGAAGTTATGTTTCAGTGTGATAAGTGTAAGTTAGCGGGGTATACTTACATACTTATTTAATTGACTGAAGTGGCATTTACTTGGTAGTCATGTGTTTAGGGAGAGAATGTGAACGTTTTTATTTTTTTTCTTTATTTTTTTTTTTACAGGAGTGAATGAGAGAAAGGAGAATATTCAGCATAGTTTGTTCTTGTCACAAACACGACTTTCTGATTATTGAAGAAAGAATGTGCGCTAATTTTTAATGCTACCGTTCATTAAGCTTATTTTCTTTCATGCACTCAAAATGGATAAACAGATAAACACACACACACACACACACACACACACACACACACACACACACACACACACACACACACACACACACACACACACACACACACACACACACACACACACACACACACACACACACACACACACACACACACACACACACACACACACACACACACACACACACACACACACACACACACACACACACACACACATACACACAAACACACACACACACACACACACACACACACACACACCACACACACACACACACACACACACACACACACACACACACACACACACACTAGGACAGAGAGGAAGAGCTTATCACTATCATTAATTCAAATTGATAATCTGTCATATACTTAACTATTTATATATTTTTTTCTCAAACACTTATAGAAATTGAAATCGATGTGGCGTTAAGTATGACAGAGAGGACAAGTATAGAGGGCTGGGAACCCCCTCACACCCTATATCATACCTACTACAAAAGATTGAATATACTTTTTCACATTTAACTATACATATATTTTTTCTAATTTAGCTTAGTTTTTTTTTTTTTTTTTCGTATTACTATTTCATTTTATTTTGATAGTTCACGCTAATTAATTACAATTTGTTTTTCATTTATTTATTTATTTATTTATTTATTTTTTTTATAAGGTACATTTAGAATTATTTTGAGTTGGAATTATTAATTAAGTTATGATTCTATGTTTAGTTTAGGGTACGTCAGTGTGGCTCTCAGATTCATGCCTCTTCTTCATTGAGTACATCAGTAACTAGGGGTCCTTGGCACGTGTCACCCCCCTCCAGCCCCCTCCAGACCCCCTTCAGCATCTCCTCTTAATTAAGTCACACCGCTCCTCCTCCTCCTCCTCCTCCTCCTCCTCCTCCTTTCCTTCCTTACATACCCTTTCCTTTTAAATATTCCTCTCACGTCATCCATTTCACTTCATGTCGTACCTTTTTTTTTTATTACTTCACGACCTTTTTCACACACACACACACACACACACACACACACACACACACACACACACACACACACACACACACACACACACACACACACACACACACACACACACACACACACACACACACACACACACACACACACACACACACACACACACACACGTACACATGCTCTCACATTTGTATTCTCATTCTGTCTTCCTCACATTCTCTATGGGTTTCTTTCTCCCCAAAGTCCTGTAATATGCTGTCATTTTTCTTTCTTCACAGCCTCCCTTCCTAATATCATTCCCCTCCCTCCTCCATCTTTTTTCCCCTTCCCCTCCTCACCTCCCCTTACCCCCCCTTCCCTTTCCCTCCCCCGTGTTCTTCGACATTACGTGTATATTAATTTTCCCTTTCCTCAAGTTGTATCCCCTTTTTCACCACCTACGTATGCCCTACCATGTTTTTTTTTAATTTACTCTCTCTCTCTCTCTCTCTCTCTCTCTCTCTCTCTCTCTCTCTCTCTCTCTCTCTCTCTCTCTCTCTCTCTCTCTCTCTCTCTCTCTCTCTCTCTCTCTCTCTCTCTCTCTCTCTCTCTCTCTCTCTCTCTCTCTCTCTCTCTCTCTCTCTCTCTCTCTCTCTCTCTCTCTCTCTCTCTCTCTCTCTCTCTCTCTCTCTCTCTCTCTCTCTCTTTCTCTCACGTATGTTTTATTCTTCACTTCATTTCCTGGGATCCTCGAGTTACACACAAGAAGGAATAGTTGCTATTCTGAATAATTCACCTCTCGTCTTTGTGATACCTTACTCGCAAGACTTTTGATGTCCTTCGTCTCCTCCTCTTCCTCATCCTCCTCTTCTTTTTCTTTCTCCTTTTCGTTCTTCTCCTCCTTTTTCTGCTCCTTGTGCTTTTCCTCCTCTTCTTCCTTTTCGTTTTCTTCCTCATCTTCCTCCTCCTTCTAACTATTGCTACCATTGCTGCAAGCTGTAACTAGTGTAATATACGTACTACGTCCCACAAGAGAAAGTAGATTGACACATTAGATTAAACAAAATTGAGGCATAATTGACTGCTGCCTCCCAGGAAAGTGCTACTAGACATAATTCCTTTACCAAGAAGTGGATAACGATAATAACCACTCAAGATATCTAATAGCTGTTCAATCCTGGCCTTGAGGCGGCTCCAAAGACTCTCTTAAGGATGTTTTTTATACCTGTTCGTCGCCCTAAAACCTCCAGCAGAGCAAGTCACAAAAGGGAAAACTATTCACTGTAACATATTTCATTTCTGAGATTATCAGATGATATATAAATCTTTTCCTTCCGTCTCTACTATTAAGTGAAGTCGATGATTTATGTCCCAAGGGAAGGTGAGTAAATTGTGTTAATAAAGGCGATAAATTAAAGCTATTTAGGTAATGGAACAAAAGTAAAAAGCATGATTTTGCAGTCCACACAAATCTCTCTTAGAATGAGAGTTAATGTTGTAGAAAGATGAGATTATCACTTAGTGGGAGAGAGCGAAGGAGGAGGAAGGAGAAGGAAAAACAAAAGAGAGAGAATTGTGGAGGGAAATCTATGTGGAAGGAAAGAGAATGGATGTGAAGACAGTTGACTTTTTCCCATGTAAGTGATGGATGATGAAATGACTCGGAAGAAGATGAGGTCAAGAAAAGAAAATGTTGTTACAGAAATGAGTTGGAACATTTGTATACACATATATTATTAATGTATGGTATTAATATCTGACACCATAAAGGTATCAAATGAAGAAATAGCAGAGTACATACCTTTCAATACATATTACAATGCTTACGTTACTCAAATTATCTCAGCTAAGTGTACTACCTACCGATAAATACTGAGTTGCATGAGTTCGTAAGCCACTTTAACTAGGAATCAAATGTTGGCTTTCTGATAAATAGTAATCCTTTTATGGTTCGCTGTAGTGATATACGAGTCAGAAACATACATTTATAAGACAAGTGGTAAAGAGTGATAGGAAACAAAGTATATTAAATTGTACCGAAAAACAACTATTTAAAAAATTGCATAAACTTTTTCTTTCTTGATCTTTCTGACTAGTTCTATCATTTTTCTTCCCAGTGCGAAAGAAATATTAGGGTCTGACAGGTAATTATCATGTTTTTTCTTTTTCTTTCTTTTGAGGGAAACTATCGATTGGAGTTGTTTATTTCCACCACAGTAAAATTTTTAGGATGTATTTCGTGGAATCTCTGACGGTTTTTGAAAGGTTGCAAATGTAAAGAATATGTTCCATTGTAAGTTTTTGATTATTCTGAAAGAAAAAATACTTTCGCAGGAAGTACTGATTATTTTTTAATAGTGAAGAATCAGATCCAATGTAGAATATGTGTATGGAAGGTTTGTTAATTAGAGAAATAATCATTATTAGACAGCATCTTTGTTTGCTACACAACACATATCTTTTCTTTCTTTAATAATTCCATAATTTGAAATATTTAGTTTTTTATATGTGTGAAGTATTAAATATCAATAGTTAATAGTGATTGATATTTTTCACTATCTATTTCCCTTGTGTCTGTTTTTCTTAAAATGCTTCACTTAATCGACACAAAATCCCATTAAAATGTTGTCGCAAAGGTTACATAAAAAATTACTGTAAAAACGTAATTATTAAAAAAACACTATGCACTTATTGATTCTTGAGTTACGTTACTGTTGAAATAATAATAATAATAATAGTAATTTCATGTTTTTCCAGCCAATCACGCTCGCTCTGTTTACGATGCAGGCAGACACTTGGTTGTGATTGGTCGAGGTAATGTTGCCGTGCGTCCTAATTGGCTGTGATCGACAAGCACGGCATTAGGGCAGCGTTCGGTAATCATTCATGCAAATATATGTTAATCTTTGATGCACTGTTACGGGTGAGGTTAAAGCAAACCACCTCTATTCTTTTCTATTTCAAAATACTCCATATGTAAAGTAATCATTAATAGGTTATGTGTTTTAGTTAGTGAAGAATTAGGTTAGGTTAGGTTAGGTATGGTTAAAGAAAGAGAAGTTAAGAAATGTCATGGATCCTTGTTTTGCGGGAGATGGAAGTCATCATGTACATTCGTCCTTCATGTTATGCTACGAGGATTAATGAACACAATGAATGGTATTTACTATGCAACAGGTAATGAAGGAAAAAATGATTGGGAAGGTTTCATGGTGATCCTTCAATTTTGTGAACCACGAAAAACAAACCGTTTGGGTTAATTTCAAGGGGGGGGAAAATAGATTATGTGAAATATATACGTTTTAAGTGGAGGCAAAACATGGATATTTTTGTATTACACATATCTAGGTATTTACTGTGTTTTTAGAAATTAGAATTTACTAATAAAGATTTTTTTTTTTTATACATGGAAGAATCTTAGTCTTATCTTAAGTTAGAGTGACATCAGCAACTCATGAAACAAACACAAATATAACAACTATGTTTTCTTAGTCAAACATCATGTGTGAGTTCGTTTATAATCTGAATCTTCACGTATAAAGATGACACATATTTTCATCAACTATAATTATTTGCTAAGTGTAAATTACTGCTATTGATGAGGTTCTTCTATTCAATTATACTTTTTTTTACCTATTCAGTCTTTTTTTCTCTCAATTTCCCCCTTTTCCCTACACCCTTTTCACCCTTAATTAATTAGACCTACAGGTGTTCTCTTGTGGATAGTGAATGAAGAGGAAATTAAGCTTGAATCCCATAGTCTTATATTGTTGATTATGAAAAGCGTTCGTTAGCTTGTAAAGAAAGAAGAAAGAAAAACTCATTATATAAGTCAAGGTAAAATTTATGATAACAAGATTAATAAACACAATTATATAAGCCTTTGTCACCACCTCTCTCTGGTGTGTCTCGCCAGGTCTCTCATTTGCTTCCTCACTGCACTTACTCCCCCAGCTTCTGTCTCTCCCTCACCCCAGCCTCCTTCCTCCCTCCCTCCTTTCCCCAGTCTCCCTCCTTCCCCCAGTCTCCCTCCTTCCCCCAGCCTCCCTCCTTCCCCCACTCACCGCACTATTGTCATTACAAGGCAATCTTCTCTCTACCGCCTGAATTGAGTCAGTAAATGAGAAAATTCCTGCATTAAATTGTTCTTCAGCGTATTAAGTCTGAAGCGTGGCAGTCTCTCTTTTTCTCTCTCTCTCTCTCTCTCTCTCTCTCTCTCTCTCTCTCTCTCTCTCTCTCTCTCTCTCTCTCTCTCTCTCTCTCTCTCTCTCTCTCTCTCTCTCTCTCTCTCTCTCTCTCTCTCTCTCTCTCTCTCTCTCTCTCTCTCTCTCTCTCTCTTTAAATACGTCACCATTATGTTCTACTATTATCATTATTACAGTGATTGTATAAGTAATAAAAGGCATGTAGTTAGAAAAAGGTGACGTTATGGTCGTCAATAGCAACAGTTGTCATGGTTGTAACAGTAATCATTTCCATCATCAACATTAATTTCAGTAAACTCAAGTGTAACAATGTTCGTAGTAATGTAGATTTTTTGTCTTCATATTCATTAACCCATTATTTTCTGTTATTTTTTCAGGTACGTTTGAGGCGGAAACTGACTTGAAGGGTGATTGAGTGAGTGAATGTTTCTTCCCAACTAAGGTAAGGTGTAGATAAATGTTTTGTTTTTTTAATTCAAAGTGGTCTCGCTGAAAAATAATTATGTTTTACGTGAAAGAACACACAGTCTTTCAGTCAAACTCATTCCACCTTGTCGCGTAA
>JAXIVD010004257.1:17500-20000 GCA_036785275.1 Cancer borealis | reverse complement strand
AAGGGAGTGTAGTTAAAAAGTGGGGAGAAAAAGTAGGGTATTGGGGGATGGGGAGAGGAAGGAAAAGAAAGATGGTGGGGATGCTAAGGGGTTGGAGGTACTAGTAGGGGGTGTGAGGAGAAGACTATGAGGGGATGGGTAGAGAGTTCATCAGGATAGTGTGTGTGTGTGTGTGTGTGTGTGTGTGTGTGTGTGTGTGTGTGTGTGTGTGTGTGTGTGTGTGTGTGTGTGTGTGTGTGTGTGTGTGTGTGTTGTCAGTACACCAAACTTTATGATTATTATTATGGAGACTTGTTTTGGCTTCTTATAATTTTGGTTATAAAGCAGAAAGCACACACACACAGACACACACACACACACACACACACACACACACACACACACACACACACACACACACACACACACACACACACACACACACACACACACACACACACACACACACACACACACACACACACACACACACACACACACCTATGGGTTGAAGCCCCTACGGTCTATTAATTAATGTTACCTGAATAAACATACGTTATTAAGCACACATCCACACACACACACACACACACACACACACACACACACACACACACACACACACACACACACACACACACACACACACACACACACACACACACACACACACACACACACACACACACACTTTCACTCTCTCACTCTCTCACTCTCTCACTCTCTCTCTCTCTCTCTCTCTCTCTCTCTCTCTCTCTCTCTCTCTCTCTCTCTCTCTCTCTCTCTCTCTCTCTCTCTCTCTCTCTCTCTCTCTCTCTTTCTCGCCAGTGCTCCCATCAGCTTTAATAAAACAAATCAAACACCCGCCCCCGTGTTTGCAGGTTACCGGTGCTCGGACGTATCTCTAAAAATCAACTCCCTGGGATCTGTTCTTAATGGATAGAATATAAGAATAATTCCAGCCGTACGTGTCTGTTTATATGTAGCGAGGAACAGGAGAAGAACGTAGCAAAGATGCACAGGAGAATGAAGTTAATAATATGCCTACAAGTTTATGGATACGATGGGCTGTATTGCATGTAGAATTGTTTTTTTATTCAATTATTTATCTTAGTATTGTTTTCTTTCGATTTATTTTTCCATAGCCTATACTAACGTACAGGCAGTGATTATTGGACTACTATCTGGCTTGTACTCCGGGACTGAGAGTGCTGTACGTACGTCGCTTGTGTAATCAATGGTGTAAGTCATTAGCTGAAACATTATCAGACTAATGCATAATCATCTAAATCAGATCACTCTATAGCAACAAAAAAAAGTGTTAATATCCCTGGCTATACCTAAGTGAGTTAAAATTCCAGTAGCGAGTATCAACATAAAGTAAATATTACATTGAGACTTACAGCTCCACGAAGATGAATGTGATGGAAGGCAGACGGATGCTCATACATTGCAAGGTTGTAGTGGTGGTGGTGGTGGTGGTGATGGTATACAATTTACAAGAAGAAAAGAGTGAAGGGGAAAGATGTGTCAGTGAATGTGCAATGTAGGTAGGTAGTTAGGTAGGTAGGTAGGTAGATAGGTAGGGTGTCGTTGTAGAGGTAGTGGGAGAGAGCGGGAGAGTGTTATGGAGGCTTAGTGAGCGGCTGAGATAAAAGAGGCGTCTCCCAGTCTTGTGTTTAATGTTCAGCCTCGAGGCTTTTTTTAATTGGACAGACAAGAGTTCTCTCCCTTCCTTTGGTAGTTAAGAAGGAAAGGAGAGGAGAAAAGGAGGGAAGAAAAAGAGGGAGCCAGGAGGGAAAGCGAGACGAAGGGAGAGGGAGAGTGGAAGAGAGAGAGAGAGTCGTGAAGTTAAAGTGTACGTAGCTAGTGAAGAAAGGGAGAGGGGAGGGACGTCAACAAAAGAAGAGAGCAATTGACGTGGAAGACGAGGAGTGTTGGGGGGTAAGAGGTAAGAAAAGTGAATGAAAGAGGAGGTGAGAGATGGAGGGAAGGAAGGTGAGAATGATACGGTTAGAGTATATATACCCACATACTTTAATTTATCAAAAGCATGAATGTTAAAATTATGAATTAAGGAAGAAATCTCATTAAAAATCAAAACTGTACAAATAGGTAAAGTAAATTATAAATAAAATAAATAATAGACAGGGAATGTTAAGAGGTATTTGATGTTACTCTCACTCATAGATGTAATGTATCACCCATTGCTTTGTGTCTCTAAGGCTGTTCAGTATAAAGTCCCCTTGTTCCAGTATTTACTCTTTGATTGCTTGGTGACAGAACCTTCAGTCTACCCACATCACCAAGTCAGACTGAGGACAACAAGACCGATTTTGAAAAGTATCCCCTTGATAGCGTGGCAGCGAAAACGCAATACATAAATTAATATGTAAACAAGTTATGCGTTAGGCATTCCCCGTCGTCCGGAAATATAGACTCGATGGAAATGTTGCGACTAAGACGAAGCCACTAACGAATGTGCTACTGCTACACGTGCCTTTTGAAGTGACTGATATTC
>JAXIVD010004257.1:0-15000 GCA_036785275.1 Cancer borealis | reverse complement strand
ATAATAATAATAATAATAATAATAATAATAATAATAATAATAATAATAATAATAATAATAATAACAAAAAATTACTCTTGCACATTTCTGATTCAGTTACACAATCCTTCCCTGCCTTGTTTTTTTCCTTCCTTCCTTCCTTCCTTTTCCCTCGCACACTCGCCTTTCATCACGGGATTTCTGACAACGCTTGCAATTTATGGGTCGTTTGTCTCGTCTTAACGCCAATACAACGGCAATAACGTCACTTTGACTCTGCCTCCAAAACAGAGCAATAAGTAACGTAGTACTTTAAGTTTGTGGTGGAGTAGAAAGTGTGTGTGTGTATGTGTGTGTGTGTGTGTGTGTGTGTGTGTGTGTGTGTGTGTGTGTGTGTGTGTGTGTGTATGTGTGTGTGTGTGTGTGATTGGTTAGTGTGTGCTAGTTTATTGGTATTCGCTGTAAAGGCTATTAATAATGCTGTTTGATGGTAGTAGTAGTAGTAGTTGTATTATTATTATTATTATTATTATTATTATTATTATTATTAGTAGTAGTAGTAGTAGTAGTAGTAGTAGTAGTAGTAGTAATAGTAGTAACAGTAGTAGTAGTAGTAGTAGTAGTAGTAGTAGTAGTAGTAGTAGTAGTAGTAGTAGTAGTAGTAACAGTAGTAGTAGTAGTAGTAGTAGTAGTAGTAGTAGTAGTAGTAGTAGTAGTAGTAGTAGTAGTAGTAGTAACAGTAGTAGTAGTAGTAGTAGTAGTAGTAGTAGTAGTAGTAGTAGTAGTAGTAGTAGTAGTAGTAGTAGTAGTAGTAACAGTAGTAGTAGTAGTAGTAGTAGTAGTAGTAGTAGTAGTAGTAGTAGTAGTAGTAGTAGTAGTAGTAGTAGTAGAAGTAGTAGTGTAGCTGTTACTACTACTACTACTTACTACCATCACCACCACCACCACCACCGTCTCTTTTATCTCGTACCATGAAATTATTAGACTTACCTACTGACAGGTGTTCATTAGGCTACACCTGTGCTCCTCTCCTCTGTCACACACCACCTGCACGCACGCTAACATAAGCTTCACCTCCTCCTTGTACTTACCGTGTTTATGCATCCCTCCAGCTATTCCCCCGACACACACATATGTACTAGTGCTGCATTTCATCAGGTGGCCGTCAGGTAGTCTAACCTAACCTAACCTAACCGTCCCACCCTCCTACTACACTACACAGATCCAATTAACAAACATTCCAATGGCACTAACAGTAACAATTGAGGAGGAGGTTCATCCCTTACAGAACACCATCACTCCTTTCATCCCCTTAGCGTAGCCCACAGTGACCCGTTGTAATTGTGTCTTTCCTTTAAATGGGGTTCAGTCTGCTTAACAGTATAGCATTCTCAATTCCTGCCATGTTTCCACGTTCCTGCTTCCTTTGTCTGGTGGTAGAGAGAATTACGTTGCGTTGCTCCCGTGTAAGTAAAGTGTATTCTTGAGGTAGTGTTGCAGGTTGTACCTTATAATCTTCTCCCTGATTACTGTACGTGTTTGTTTATTAAGCTCAAGGTAAAGTAGAGTAGTCTGTAGAGGCTTTTTGTATATCTAAATTGTCGATGCGATGAGCTCTAACATCATCTTGAACCCCAAAGAGTAGTTAGGGAAAGTTTATTGTATTGTAGTACTCTTATACACTACTCGTTGCTGCCTCAACTCCAGGGCATATGTGGCTCACAAGTACTTATGAAAGTTACTTATGTATACGAGATATTCATAAGGCGATGTGGATTCCTTGCGTTGCGTGATAAATTTCATTACGAGAACCTTTTTAAGAGAAGAGCGAGACTGGAGCATCTTCAATTACATAAGGGTGGTGGGTCCTGTGCGTGCCTAGACAAGTTATCAATGTCTTAGTATTAAAAGTTGGTTTTATTCGGTGTGTGGTAGTGTGTTATGAGGTTCGTGTTTAGTGGGTTATTGTGTTGTTATTTGTAGCCAGTTTATGCAACATGATAACCCTCAAATATTGGAAAAAGTTTAATGAGTATTTTATAAGTATGTTCATAATGTTTTAGGGGAAAAACGTAAAAGTAAAGTATAATTCTGTGAATTAGCAAATAGTAGGTCAACGAAATTCATTCAGTACTATACAATAACTGCAAATGATGATTGAAAACTTCATAGAAAGATTGTTATTTAATTCGAATATAATGATGCACCGATTAAATTAATTATCCATTGAATGGATGGAAAACTTACTAAAAGACATTCTTCGGTCGTAAGTAGACTAATTGATGAGCATTGTCTACGCTAATCATACCTATTTTCATAATGATGTCAGTTTATAAAATAATTTTGGGCAATTAAAATTCCATTGTAAAGCAAGATAGAATTCATAAGAAATATATTACTGTACATTGCTAACATTTCCTCTTGCAATAGTATCATAGATTACACAGATATAAAAGAAAAAGTTAAGTAAAGGGAGAAAAAAGTCAATCCATCCTCCAGTGTATCGTACCGCGATCTATGACTGTGTGTGTTGTCAGTTTACAAAAGAACGTGCGCCTCTACTATCTTTGTGCCACGTCCCTTTGCTCAAGTTGAAGTGTGTTCGTGTTCTAATATTGACTTCCGCTGCTAGAAGTGACTGCCACCTGCCAACACTCACTATATTACGTTACATACCGTTACTAGACCACACACTTCAACGGGATTGGTGATAAATGTTACCAGGTAGAGTTCAATGCATAAAGTTTAACTACGAAAATCCATTGATGTTTTAATCTCCTAAGTACTTTTAAAGTACTTTTACTCAATCGTATTAAGTTTCTCCGGAGGCACATTATTACTAAACACCGCTCTTGTGTGTCATCCTTCATTGATTACATTCTTAAAATACATCATCATAAATAGGACGATTGTTAAGGAAATTATCAGCTTATGTTTCTAGTATTGGGAATGACTGCGTGATAATTCTTCAGAAATCATGAGAGAGGCATCGCTGGCTCGTATTGTGTTATGTTAGAGTGATAAAACTATTTGTAAGTAAACGCGATTTTACCTTGTTGAAAAAAATGATTGAAAAGTTTCGACAGCGGTTGTGAAAACTATTATTTCACTGTACGTTAAGCCAGCAAATTCCATTAGTTTTATCGTGAAGCAAGAGTAAACCTTTGTTATTCGAGTGATTCAAAGTTTTATTCGAAGCTTCAGACATTTTTTTAGTTACCACCACCACCACCACCACCACCACCACCACCACCACCACCACCTCAACTAGTAATACTTTTACGACTATAACCATATTTTCCTCTTCCAAAGCCTTTCCAATTCTACCACAGCAACAGTAACAACAATAACAACAACAATAACAGTGACTACTAATGTATTTTTAGTACCAATGCTTCTATTGCTACTACTCCTACTCCTACTACTACTACCAATATCACTATCACTACTATTACTACTACTGTAACTAATAAATGTGTGTATATATATTGAAAAAAATAGATATAGATAGACTAATAGATAGGTGTCCAAGCGTGCTTTTCTGGCTGAGTGTGAGGACAAAAACAAGTGACGTGACACAAGAGTAGAAACAGGACTGAACAGCAACATTCACACACCTTAGAGGCCTTCCGTTAGCTGTGACTCCTGCAGAATCATTACTACAAATTCACCTCAATGCTTCGTTGGGTCCACGCTCTGAAACGTTACTCACTTCCACCAATAATAAGTTATGTTTTCTACCGGCTGGACAGTGAGGCAAGATAACCTAATGTAGCCTAACCTAACCTAACTTAACGTAACCTAATTTAATCTAACTTAACCAAACCTAATGTAGCCCAACTTAACTTATCCAAACCTAACCTAACGTTGCCTAACTTAACCTAAACTAACCTAACTTTGACTTGATCTTACCTAAGCCTTTCACTTACGAACATATGGAATCCTAACCTCCTTGAAGTCACCATCGCCTCACCTGATTCCTTTAAACCTTTCACAGTCATTTAACCATTTATTCCACAAGGGCAGCTTCCACCCCCTTGATCGCGCCTCCTCCATCTGCATCATTGCCTCACAAAGTCATCGTCTCCACTCTGCCATGATAAACATTGTGAATACTAATGCAACAGGATATTAGTGAAGCTATTATTGATGATATTCATGTTCCTCTTGTGCAATAGAATTAATACATTATAGGTACAATAAACTCAATAGGGAATGAGAATTGTCTTGTGTAGGTTAAACTGGCCTCTTACAGCCTCTTTATTTTCTTGTGTTCTTAATCCATTGGCGTTGTCTTCTCTTTTTTTTTCTTTCTTTGTCCAGAGTTTTGTCTTACGAGCCTCGATCCAGGAAAAAGAATGTAGAAGCTAAGATCGATGAGTGATTCAAAGACAATTGTTCTGGTCCTTCTGTTACCTGCTCCTGCGGAAGGGGGGATGGCAGCAGGGGGTTTCTTTGTCACCTATTGTGTCTTAACGGGGTCTAACTGGGTCTAACTGGGATTCCATGGCCATCACATTCTCCTGGTTATTGTTATACCACCTTAAGTCTCTCCTTAAGGTTGTGAATGACGTAATGAAGAATGAATTGTCCAAATATCTCTCATAATTCATATCAAAAGGACATTCATTATGAGAGAGAGAGAGAGAGAGAGAGAGAGAGAGAGAGAGAGAGAGAAGAGAGAGAGAGAGAGAGAGAGAGAGAGAGAGAGAGAGAGAGAGAGAGAGAGAGAGAGAGAGAGAGAGAGAGAGAGAGAGAGAGAGAGAGAGAGAGAGAGAGAGAGAGAGAGAGAGAGAGAGAGAGAGAGAGAGAGAGTGGGGGTATAATTATATCGTGTCCTGATGACGTTTAAAAGGTTGATGAGAGAGAAGGGGAAAAGAAAGGAAGAAACTTCAAAGGGAATTAATACGATAATTAAAACTTCACTATAATTAGTGTCGTATGATAGAGGCTTGAAGGGGGAAAAAAAGGGGAAATAAGAATAATGTTAGTGAAAATTTAAGGAAAAGGAAAATCACTTAAACTAAGAAAAGTGTAAGATTCACCAAACATTGATGGAAGAAAAATGAAAACTTGGGTAAAGATACTAATGATATATAGCAAGAAAAGTTCACGTGTCGTAAAAAAAAAGTCTGCGGAAGTGTGTCACCTCATTTCATTACTTCAGGGAGGGAAATAAATATATAAAAAATTTTTTTTGAGGGAGCAATGTATTAAAGAAACGATAATCACCAAAAAAACATAAACATACCAAATTTTTAAGCTTTTTTCTAAATTTAATTAACAATATTTCGTTACACAAGTCAATGCAAAAGATAGAAAAAAATAAGTTTCCTTCATCTTATTATTGTACAAAAATATCTTAATTATTTTAAAATCTTCCAAACACTCCAAAGAAAGTGTTTGCATTACAAAACATTTATTCATTCATGTCAGTATAAGTTTGTATCTCAGTGAAATGTGTGTTTAAGATCCCATGTCATATTATTTGTGCAATTAAAATGATGATAATAATAATAATAATAATAATAATAATAATAATAATAATAATAATAATAATAATAATAATAATAATAATAGAAGAAAAATTGCTTGGAATAAGAATTACATTAATGGTTCTTTCTGTTTTCATCTTGAATGATCTTGTGCCTTAAAAAAAGTAAACTCTTCACTTTGGTATATAGTAAAAGGCTTCTCTCTCTCTCTCTCTCTCTCTCTCTCTCTCTCTCTCTCTCTCTCTCTCTCTCTCTCTCTCTCTCTCTCTCTCTCTCTCTCTCTCTCTCTCTCTCTCTCTCTCTCTCTCTCTCTCTCTCTCTCTCTCTCTCTCTCCTTCACTACAGTATATCTTGTCTCACGTGTGTTTTCTGCACCATGAACCCAATAAATTACGTGTGTGTAAACGGGGAAGACAAAACACTAGCCTTAGCTTGTGATTAAAACGAGAAAAGAAAAAAAAACAATGATTCATTAGACTGTGCGCAGCGACCAAATTAAGGGACGGACGGAGATGAAACGTACATGTGTGTGTGTGTGTGTGTGTGTGTGTGTGTGTGTGTGTGTGTGTGGGTGTGGGTGTGGGTGTGTGTGTGGGTGTGGGTGTGTATGTTTGTCTGTTTGTGTAAGTGTCTAAGAATCACTATTGAAAGACATATAAGAGGAGACACAATGAATGTCAAAAAAAAATTCTTACTACTACTTTAAAGCCATAACACCTTAAGACTGAAAGGTGACAGACGAGACAGCAAGGAAGGGGACAATGCGAGCCTCAGTTGCCTTAGTGATTGGTATACCAGAGCCTCTATCATTGTCTTGGCTGAATGAGGGGACAGGAGGCGTGACAGAGTGATGAGAGAATAAGATACAAGGACGGTAGTGAGAGCAGCGTGTCCCCTTGCTACTCCTTAGAAGTTTCCTTTCCCTCCTCCTCCTTCTCCATCCTCGTTTTTTTTTCGCTTCCTCCTCCTTCTCCTCCTCCTCCTCCTCCTCACCCTTCTCCTCCTCCTCATTTTACTGGTTACCTCTTTTTTCCTTGTTTTAGTCTACTTTGCTTTAGTTTTTTTCCCCTTAATATATTTTTGTTTGACTATTAAATTTATGTTCCTCAGGTTGTCATAGTAAATTGCAGCAAAGACTAGACAACTATTTTTTCTTTCATACATTGTTATCCAAATTCCATGGCAGTTTTTTCTTTGATATGCATCTTATTTTTCATTGTTATCAAGCCCGGACATTGATATAGAGGCAGTGTGGTGGGTGGGGAGGAGCCTTCTGCTAAACTATTCCTTCTCTCTTCAATGTAGTCTGATAGAATATTTTCCATATATCTCCTTTGAAACAAGTACATGTATTGAAGTATATCATCATGTTTCATTCTCTCACTTGCCTTCATATTATTTCCATCCACATATCATGTACTGCTTTTAATTCCTCATATATCCTCATCAAATCCTAATTCTCCTCTTTATTCTCCCTATCACCCTCATTCATATATACCCTCCCCTTTTACTTCTCTCTCTATCACTTCTCCCTTATTTCTTACCCTCGTCATTTTATCATTTTTCTCTTCTGTCGTATAGTAAATAAGAAGGGAAGTATGACAGGCGAGGACCTATTTGAAGACAGATGGACCGCCTTGGTAATCCCTCTTGTTGTGTCTTAACGGGTCGTCTTCCCTCCGTCACTGACATGCAAATGAAGCGTATATGCGGTGACTGCTTCCTATGCGAGAGGGAAAGGGAGGAAATGAAGGATTAATGGACAAAGGAGCATCGGTAGCAATGTTTGGTGCGTGTTTGGGGAGAGTGTGATTGTTAAGTATATGTTTTGTTTTTTAGTGAGAAAGTGGCGCTTATTAGTTGCTGTTTTGTTGTTCTTATATATTGTTTATCATACATGTTGATGATGAAAACGTATATTGTCTCTTAATTTTTGTTCTATGATATATTGGTGTCGTTGTAATTTCTTATCACATTCTTGTATCTTACCTCCTCTCCATCATCCTGTTTACGTACCTCCCTTGCACGCCTTCCCTTCTCTCCCTCTCCAGTGGCGGTAATAACGTTGTACAAATATGACTCGGGCAGCCCACGGCCTCCTCTTTAACGGAGGCGGTGGTGGAGGCTCTCAAACGTTAGCATTCGGTTAGCCAACGTGTGCTCCAGGATGCTCCAGGCTGCTCCAGGATGCTCCAGGATGCACAGAACACACAAGGCATAACGCGATGTCTGTTGAGGTGTATATGTTCGGTATATTATTGGGTCTTTCACTCTGGTTTATTTAATTTTTTTCTAGTATTGACTCTCTTGAACCTTCATCTTTTTTTTTTTTTTTTTTTTTTTTTTTTTTTTTTTTTTCAACTAAATATTTCCAAGTCATTTTACTGTAGTGCATTTCATGACCATTTTTTGATTAACATAAATAAAACTTTTCAATATACTTCTTATGTCTTATCACGTTACGAGGCTGAACTAAGAAAAAAGTAAGATATTTTTTTTCTTCTTTGTTTTCCCATCGAGCGGTATCTTGAGCCTCTTCAATTAGCTACCTGATCTGCCTGGCTGGGATCGGGCTTGCTACTCGACCCTCATATAATGATACATTGGCCTCGTCCAATTATAGAGGGTCGCTAGGGAGGCCAGGCCAGCCCAGCCGAGTCTGGTGCTGCCCTACACCAACACAACGATCCTAACACGTGATTTGCGACTCTGAAGGAAGGAACTTAAAGAAAATAGATAAATGATAAGATATGATTGATAAATAAAAGAATAAGATGAAATAGAATTAAAATATGTGTGTTCTTTTTTGGCTATCAGCGAGACATATGTTGGGTTGAGTTGTTGATGACAATAATAATAATAATTATAATAAAAATAATGATAATGATTATAATAATAATGATGATTATAATATTAATGTAATGAGATTATAGTAGTATTTGATGTGCTATTCATTAGCTAATGCTTCATGATTGACATACTTTAATTACGAAGTATTTTGTGTCTTGACTTTAATCAGCAAATTGTAAATATTTTATTATTGAATATAAATGCAACTGATTCGTTGAAAAATGTAATTAATCCACAGCAGCATATATTTGACTGTCAGTATTACATGAATAAATACTTTGTATACAAAAATAATTTACTGTGTGTGTGTGTGTGTGTGTGTGTGTGTGTGTGTGTGTGTGTGTGTGTGTGTGTGTGTGTGTGTGTGTGTGTGTGTGTGTGTGTGTGTGTGTGTGTGTGTGTGTGTGTGTGTGTGTGTGTTGGAGTGTGTGCACGAGCGCATGTGTGTGTAATTCAGCCACAGTCACCAGGGTCACGTTCTGGAATCGTGATCGTCAGCCATTATCCTTCCTGAGAGAGCTTAGAGAGCTCATATTGTCCGATCTATGGGTGAGGCTGTGACCTTCCACACACCACACACTCCATCCTCTTGCTCAAGGAGGACAGTAATTACTCGATCATCAGTGAAAGCCTTTTACCTTGAAGGAGTCGTGAATCTTAGCTTACGATTACAACATTAACTATATTAATGCGATAGCTAGATAATATTTTACGCATATATTAATTTACTTTCACTATATATTTTTTTTCAATGTTTTTCTTACAACGATTTATTAGGCATTTCGTTTATTAGTTCATCATTGTAAGCAGTTGAAAAAAAATAAATGATTGTTCACCTCTTGCAATAGTGAGATGAAGAAACAAATTGAGTATGTACGTAGCAAGTAATGTAGTACAACGCTGGGTCTGCACATTGAGGAGAGGCGTGAGGCGTGGAGTGTTTTAAAGAGTTCATTAAAATGGTGATGATACAACAATGCAGTGGTAAGAGGAAGCACTTGTGTTCCATTCACGTGTGTATACTGCCATTGTATGTATGAGAGAGAGAGAGAGAGAGAGAGAGAGAGAGAGAGAGAGAGAGAGAGAGAGAGAGAGAGAGAGAGAGAGAGAGAGAGAGAGAGAGAGAGAGAGAGAGAGAGAGAGAGAGAGAGAGAGAGAAAGAAAAAAACATTGGATTGATAGTCGTTAACCACACCTTGCTTGGAGTTACTGTATTCACTAACTCAAATATGTTTTAGTTTATTTCGTTTTTACACTCTGCAACCATTTTCTTTTGTCCTCGAATATATTTGACCCAGTTAGCATTTTTTTTTATAGTTTCGTATGAAATAAAATAGAATAGTATCCCAGTTCTTATCGTTACCAGACTCAACACAACAGGTAAAGGAGCTTCTGCCAAACTAAACCAGCGATACATGCTAACGAGTCCCTCTGGCCCCACCTTTGTGACGGGGAATTAATTGTATCTGTGATGGTTATTAAACTCATTTATGCGTCAGTAATGATGTTATGGTAACTAATTAATTTGCGTTCGCTGGTGTGTTTCAGTATTGACTTGTATTCATTTTGGTTCGGTAATTAATATCAGAAATTATCTTAAGTAGTACAGTGTGTCGAATATGAGTGTGTTTGTAATAAATAATAGTGTATAGTATTAATACGGTGTTACATTTATACGACGTAATTTAGGAGAAATATCAGGTTAATAATATTCTCCAATGCATATCGAAAAAAGAATAAGACAACAGATGGAGAAAATGAATGATGAGAATAGCGGACTGAGACGAGTGTATGAAGTTACACAGTCTATTGTTACCAGTTGTTACCAGCTATCAATGGATATAGAGCAATGAGGATACACTAGCCCGCCTCAATCACGCTTGGAGTATTTATAAAGCGGTGAATCTGTTTCCTGAAGATGTATCTGACGGCAAAACGTAGCAAAGATAAGGGTAGGGTCAAGAAAACCTGCCATGGATATTACAACTACGGTATTGAAGGAAGAGCCTCTCTTGCAATGAAGACGTGTAATTATTAAACACAAAGTGGCCGTAACACAGTTGTTATGGCAAGTGATAGCCTTCCCACCACTTACAAACTGGGCAGGAGAAGGTCAACGTGATGCCAACCATTACAAGCATCATTCAGTGGTTGTACATGACGCAGCTGACGAGACGAGACAGTGAATGATGCAGTTCACAACCACGTAGACTATTTCAAGAGGAATGAAGGACAGGATAGGGAACAACAAGACACTCAGACAAGCACTAAGGAGCCTCCAGACGTAAGCAGTAACACTTCACCGGTGAGACCTTCCGCAGATGAGGTTCTGGTGATGCTGAAACTATTCCCGGCAGCCTAACGAGACCCAACCACGGCAAGGACTATATAAGCCAAGATGAAAGAGTTCCACCTAACCCTTTGCCTTACCTGCAGCCTGATAAGACTCACGAAGGTTGTCACTCACACTCCGTCACGCCTGTCAGTGCGCGGTGGCAACGGTGGACTTGTTGCAAGGAAAAATTACCCAAAACATTTATATATTGGCGCCTCGTTCCCGGTTACGATTATTGTTTGTTGTTTATACTGCCATAACGGGGCCAGAGAACCGCTGAAGCTGAGTGGCAACTGTACAAGTGGCTCGTCAACATGGCTTTGTGTGCAGCTGTTACTTCCTGCATGAAAGTATTATAGGTTTATGGCGCAGCGGCATACATAGACGGTGGGAACGAAGGCAGCTCGTGGCCAAGGAGAACGAGAGATTGTGAGGCAAGGAGGGTGGAGGCTGGAATGGTCTGAAGGAACCTGAGGGTGTAGCTATTTTTCCTTGGTCCTAAATATATATTGTGTGCTGGTTAAAGGAATTCCAAAGGTGTACAGAATTTTTAAAGATTTTTATTTAGTTAGGTTGATATTGTTAAGAACTTTATTATACTTATATTTATTTACTCTTGAATGAAAAACGGGATATATTATTTTCACTTTGATAATTGGTATAATTTTTACATTTACGTAATATTTCGAGTTTATTAATATTTCAGCTTCATTAATCACATTATTTCTAACCATATTTTCGCTACTGTATAGTTTATGTATAACGTTTCACTATACATACATAGGATCAGCGAGTCAGGATCTTTATTATCAATTAGTTGGCTTCCCATGATAATCTTTTTTCCGTCCGCTGGAGTCTATGACATATGATTGTTATAATTGGTTACGTCCATCAACTCGATACAGCGGCTTATGTAATCTCGGAGGCTGCAATATTTTGTAAATGCAAAAAAAAAACAATCTCACATTGTAATTGCATTTATTCCATTTATATTCTATAGAAAACTGTAATTTTAATTCGTTATATGAAGATTAGGGGAAATGTATGTGTGAAAGTGTTAAAAGACATCTATGGAAAAATAGCTACTTTTAAACTAGAAAAATTCAGTGAGACGGTATCAATATATAAAAAGGGTCAGATTAGGCAATAATTTTTGTTAAACTGAACCCAAAAAATTTCTCATAAATTAAAGAAAAGTCAAATCTACATTGAATACTGTTATTACGTCAACTAATGGGGTTTAATCAAATAATTTAAATTAAAAAAATATATAATAACTCCCAAACGGAAAGAAAATGTATAGTAAACCAAGAAAACGTTGAAATCCACTGAAATAAAACGTATTTTTATTATTTTTTTCTTAACCTTCAAAACCTTCTGAAATATCTAAACCAATAATGAAAGTTTGAAAAGACGTGATTTCGAAGCTTTCCGAATGCTGGTGAAGGTTGTAAATTGTTATTCTGCAAGAGTTTTCCTTTGACTCAGAAAATTTTGTATATAACCATAAACCTAAAAGTGTCTAAAACTGTAAATTAAATGTAAGAATAATCATAACAAGAAGAAAATATAAACCGTAATATTTTAAAACAATAACATTTTTGCGTCCAAATAAGATTATTCTAAAAAAACAAATAACCACAATTATTTTTACAAGAACAATAGCAGAAGACTCCATTAGGTAGGACCATGTGCCTCCCCCAAAAATAATAATAAACGCTAATAAAAAAATAAAAAAAAAACATTAAAACAACTTGACGTTCCTACTTCACAAAATCCCAAAGAGCAAAAAAGAAAAAAGAAAAAAAATCACACAAAAAAGACAAATGCATCAACAAGGCCGAGAACACACCAAGTCCCGCAAATCACAGTCCAGTTCCTCTTACTCCCGGCCCCGCCAGCCCCCAGCCCCCAATCCCCAACCTCCAAAGCCCGAACCCACAACTCCCCAATACCCCCAACCACCAACCCATCCCCCCCAAAAAAAAATGAAACAGTCGCGCTCCAAACTGAAGAGAATAAAATCGGACAGAATGCACTTAGGTTGTAGTCACGAGTGTGTCCTGCAGTTATGCAAGTTAAAGGCTCCTTTGTGGGGAGAGAGAGAGGAGAGAGAGAGAGAGAGAGAGAGAGAGAGAGAGAGAGAGAGAGAGAGAGAGAGAGAGAGAGAGAGAGAGAGAGAGAGAGAGAGAGAGAGAGAGAGAGAGAGAGAGAGAGAGAGAGAGAGAGAGAGAGAGAGGAGAGAGAGAGAGAGAGACAGACTAGCAAGTAGAAACAGACAAAATGGACAGAGCGGAGCAATAACTCTGAAAGTAATATCCGACTTTTCTTTCTTTCTTTCTTTCTTTCTTTCTTTTCTTTCTTTCATCCAACCCATCATATACACACTCATTCTCCGTCACATTATTGAAGGGCGCCTCTATTAGCCAAGGTCTGTACCAAGGGCGCGGGATAGCTGGGGGAGCGGCGTCCTGACACACTATGTAATAAACGTGTGGATACGAGACTTGGAAAGGCCATGCAAGACTCTCAAAAAAAGTTTCCAGAGGAGAATCGTGTCTTTTGAAAGGTTATGCTCAAGATCTTCATCCTCGGTTGGAGTCTTGTTTGAAGGATGAGACACGTGGCTTCGTGCCCAGTGGACCAGGTCGTTACTGTGTGAAGGTGGAGAGTGAAAGGCCAAGTTTTTATGATTGGTGCTCGAAGGAGGGCTGTGCGTGCTTCTGATAAAGAGTATATCGTTCCGCTATTGAGGTGTTTCTTGCGCAAACCTCCCCATCGCCCTCTTATCCTTACCCTCTCCTACCCTTTCCCCTCTTACGTGAAGCTCTGCGAGGATGGGAAGTGACTCAGAAATGGTACTAGATTATTTATGTGAATTATAGTTAGTCCATTTATGTTTGATATGGTATTACATTTAAGGTTTGTAATTACTTTCCTATCCTTGCTTTGTTGTTAGTTCTTTGTTTTGCGATCATTTACATGCAGTTACGTCATTAGTATACAGAGAGAGAGAAAGAGAGAAAGAGAGAGTTTATGTTATAGAGTACTCACTAACCAACCATCAAGAACGTGAATTAAATAAACAATCTACAAATCATATTAATACTCTCACGTTCAGAATGATATATGTTACACACCAGTTTTTGAAAAATAGCATCATACCGAGACAGTATAAGCTAATATTCAGCTGGACTTACGGAAAACCCTAAACGATGTATTAAAAGTGATTCAAAGTGTCATGCAGTCAGTCAGTGTCAAGTGATAAATCCCTTGAATACACAGATAAAAGTATAAACATAGGAGTTAAATGTATGGATGTGGCTTTGACAGTTCATATGTTACAATAATCTGGGCGTAATAGTGATAGTTAATCTTTTTGCAATACCGTCCGTGTAGCTATAGATAAAGACTGTATTTTTAGACATAACAACCAAGAAATTTTCCTTCCTTTACGATAGGAAATTAAATAGTTTTGTAGAGTGAGTGGCTATGATTAGATTTTTATTTCCATCTAATATTTTGTTTAAATAGTATGTGTTCTTTAATAATGGACTCATATAACAACACAAATTAATAAGACAATAAGAAGATAATTAACACACACACACACACACACACACACACACACACACACACACACACACACACACACACACACACACACACACACACACACAGTTTTAACCTTGTCTTCTATTCTCTATCCCCAAATCTTTCTTTACAGGTACGTAACTGAGCCACAACATCTACCCTTTGTTCCTTGTATCATGTCAAGGTGAGTCTGCGAGTAAGTCAGGTAAGTAATATAACTAATAACAAAATCTTCACTAAACACAAGATTAACAGCTATTATGTTTGCCTTGTGTCGCGTTTTCAATACTCTAAACTAACTGCAATCTGTTTGTATCTCAATCTTCAATGCTAGCCGTTTATTTTTAGTATATTAATCTGATGTCATTAAGCAAACGGTATGAATGTGTTTGGTATATAATTAAGTTTACTGTTGTTTTTTTTATTAAGCTGGACACGACTTAGAGCTTGTCACATTTAGGTAATTGTGAAGTGTTTCATTAGTTGGGGATAAACATGAGTTTGGATCAAGGGTAAGTCGTCTGTTTAACAAAGACGATGTGGTAAAAGAATATCATTACTGTTCTCAGGTAATTTAGGTATTTGAGTAATTCGAGGTGTTGTCTTAATGAGGATGATGATAATAATGATACTAATAAGAAGAAGAATATGTACCAGAGAAAAAATCAGGCTTTGTCGTTGTATTTTCGCAATGTATTCTTTCCCTTAATTAAACTTTTTTTCATCGTATTGTTGTTGTATTCGTGT
>JAXIVD010004256.1:35000-37563 GCA_036785275.1 Cancer borealis | reverse complement strand
CTACGAGCGTGTGGCTTTACTGGAAACTTCCCTCTCAGAAAAGGCGGAGAGGGGCGATGGTGCTGCAGGCTGAGGTGACGCAGTTAAGAGCGAAAATCCCCGAACTTGAAGCGGAGATCAAGACCATACCGGAGATGAGGAAGGAGCTTGCGGAGTTTGAAGCCAATATTGAGAAGCTTGTTCAAGACTATGAGGTTAAGCTTTCCACATTGGCATCCGAAGTGATCCGGTTGAAGAAAACTGGAGCCAGACGTAAAGACCTTCTAACCCTGAGTGATGGGAGTAACGTCCTTCTCCGGCCAGGTGAGAACATAGTGAGGGAAAGATAAGGTGAGAGGAGAGAAGGGAAACAGGTGTAGGAGTGAGGGAGGGAAAATAAGTACAGAGAGGTGTGAGTGTGGGTGTCAGGTTGAGTGAGGGATGTATGAAAGTGAGTGAAAGTGAAGGGTGAAGGGAAGGACAGATGGAGGAAAGGGAACATGTGTAATTGATGGATGGAATATTGACAGTCATGGTAGTAGTTGTAGTAGTAGTAGTAGTAGTAGTAGTAGTAGTAGTAGTAATAGTAATATAAATAATAGCAATAGTAATAATAGCAATAGTGGTGTTAATGATAAAATAATGGAGTTAGTGGAAAAGAAAATCAGACACGATTAAAAAGCTTCAGGTCATTTTTCTTTCTGGCAAAACACTCGGTGCTTAACGTCAAAACAATTGTCAGCATTCACACCGCTATCATTTGTCTCTCTCTCTCTCTCTCTCTCTCTCTCTCTCTCTCTCTCTCTCTCTCTCTCTCTCTCTCTCTCTCTCTGACAAAGCCACGAGACGAGGGACTGATGGTCTAGGCCTCGGAAGCTCCTGTTAATGGCTCCATGTCCGGGGATGAGGGAGGGAGGGACAGGAAGGGATAAAAGGAAAGGGATATTCTCTCTCTCTCTCTCTCTCTCTCTCTCTCTCTCTCTCTCTCTCTCTCTCTCTCTCTCTCTCTCTCTCTCTCTCTCTCTCTCTCTCTCTCTCTCTCTCTCTCTCTCTCTCTCTCTCTCTCTCTCTCTCTCTCTCTCTCATTCACATTTTCTCTATCTCATTCTCTCTACCTCGTTCTCTCTAATGATTGATTGCTTAATGCCCTTAGAAGGAAAGGAAGGAAGGGGAGACTGGCTTATTTAGGCGGCGTGGTTGGTCGTCTTGAATTTATGAGAGAGAGAGAGAGAGAGAGAGAGAGAGAGAGAGAGAGAGAGAGAGAGAGAGAGAGAGAGAGAGAGAGAGAGAGAGAGAGAGAGAGAGAGAGAGAGAGAGAGAGAAAGCAGAAATATGTAACAGTGAGGGCTGTATTCTGCCGAACGAATTTAAAAATGAAAACCGCTACTCTCACACCACACACACACACACACACACACACACACACACACACACACACACACACACACACACACACACACACACACACACACACACACACACACACACACACACACACACACACACAGAAAGAGAGAGAGAAAGAGAGAGAGAGAGAGAGAGAGGAGAGAGAGAGAGAGAGAGAGAGAGAGTACCTATGATTGATTTAACGATAGCTGCGTACCACCACCACCACCACCACCACCACCACCACCACCACCACCACCACCACCACTACCACCACCATCACCACCACCACCATCACTGCCAAACCCAAAGACAGATAGACAGATAGACGTACAGACAGGCAAGGGAAGAGCGATAGAGGGTTATAACGAAAGTGTGAAAGCTTCAATAAATCACAGGCTTACCTAAGGACCCGCTGCAAGGTAAGTCTCCTGATGATGATGATGATGATGATGATGGTGATGGTGGTGGTGGTGGTGGTGGTGGTGGTGGTGGTGGTGGTGGTGGTGATAGATGTTACTGTGATTTGTGACTCTTTTCTTTTCTCTTGGTGTGTTTTAGTGTAACAGATTAATTTTCACTTGTATAATATTTTTTTTATTTGTAACATTTATTTTGGTCGTTATCATTTCCTTTGTTTGATGTATTTCTTAATTTTCTCATTAATTTTTACGCTTTTTTTTTAATTCGTCCGTCACTTTCATAGAATTATTTCCTCCTTACTCCTTCATATGCAGTTTTTCAATTCCTTTTTATAAACATATAATCTTCAATACTCTTTTTTATTTTATACAAAAAGCCTTAAACATACACCCTTCAAATGCCCTTTCAAATAGTCATAACCTCATACTATTTCTAAAATGTCTTACTTGTCAATACTTTTTTTTTATTTCTTCAACTTATCAATCTCTTGTACAACTTCTGCATAATATAGTGTGTGTGTTTAGCCTCAATCATATATTTTTGCCGCAGCTCAATCTTGTCCAGAGGTGGGGCAGAGCATGGTGGCGGAGAGAATCGGGGAGCACTGTTTATATTTCTCCAACGGTGACAGACAGAACTGGACTTCATCCCACGATCAGTGTCAGCAGCTTGGTGCGGAAATGGCAGCGTCCCATGTCCTTCAGCCGCTCAAACAGTTCCTTCGGCATGCCTTCGGTGAGGTTAGAAGGAGGGAAGAGTGGCAGAGGGTGAAGAA
>JAXIVD010004256.1:25000-30000 GCA_036785275.1 Cancer borealis | reverse complement strand
ATATGTTGTAGGGAATATTGTAGTGTACATTCCACATCATTGGCCTGCCATATGCACCATATATTTTCTGAATTATTCATATATATGTGTTTTATGTGTTGAGTTACCCCTCTTTGCTGGTGGGCAAGGCACTTGGAAATACAGTATTCTTTGTTAACTTGAAGGGGAAACTCAATTATTTTACTATATCATTTCAATAACTAGGCTTCATACTCGTAAGTATTATAATTATTATCATTACTATAATTATTAACAATCGGTAATTATTGCATTTTGTTAGAAAATTGCAAAAATATGGAAAAACTAGAAACTTAAACATAAACGGCTCTCAAACAGCTCTCTAACGGCTCTCAAGGCAAAGATCCGGCTCTTATCGTTCATCTGGAAGAGCCGGCTCAATTAACCGATTCGTTCACGAGCGCCCATCACTACAAGTTCCTTCCCGTCGAGCAGCCACGTAACAGGCGAACACGTTTGGTTGAGTGACTTACCAAGCTTTGAGAAGAGTTCAGAGGCGGAGACGAAACTTCCTGCAATATCCTTTACGTCCTGGGTCATCACGGCAGCTGCAGGAACCCGGTTAGGAGGGGAATAGGACGCTGGATGGCCACACAGAAGGAGGAAGGTATAGTGTTCGGTTGATCTGTTACTGATGACTCATCTACGATCGTCATTGGATCATTATTACATGTATACATATCTATTATTTCGTCTTTTCGCTCGTATTTACCTTCATTCTTTCCCCCAAGTGTGGTTACAGTGTTCTGGTAAAGTTTGTGTATGATTAGTGAAGGTAGAATTAAGTACGTGATAGTGGTGGGGAAGAGTTGCCTCGGCCGCCATATTGCTTCCTCCCACGCAGCAGCGGTGCGTGGATGACGGACAGACGCGGTTCCCTACTACTCATTGTTTTTGCTCACTTTGTGTTATTTCATAATTAACAACATTCTAGTATCAGTTTTGTGTGTGTTTTCACGTCTTGGCTTAGCTTTATTAAGGAAACTCGGATATTCAAACGTTGCTGTAATTATTGAATTTAACAATGAACGACTAGTTTTGGTTTTCGTTAGAACAACTTTGTATCGATGTGGAAGTAATGATGATTGCTCTTTTTTTGTTTTTCTCTCTCTCTCTCTCTCTCTCTCTCTCTCTCTCTCTCTCTCTCTCTCTCTCTCTCTCTCTCTCTCTCTCTCTCTCTCTCTCTCTCTCCGGCACATTTCCACCGGCATATTTCCGTATTCTTCTTCACTTTTCTATAAGCTCCGTCCTCGCCAGTGACGTCGCATGACTCTGCTTCGTGATTGGCTGGCTTCGCTCGGAGCTCTTTCCCTCTTGCTCGCTTCCATGCGCCGCTTACCACCTGCTTTTCTCTCCTGCTCTCACTGCCTTCCTCTCGCCTATCCACCCACCCACCCTTATTCTCTCCTTTGGTGCCTTCCTCGCATCTCCATCCCTCTTTTTTCTTTCCCTCTCCATCCATCCCTCCCTCTCTGCTTCCCTCCTAATGACCATCTCACCTTCATCTCCCCCATCCCACCTCTCCCGCGCTCTCTCTCTCTCTCTCTCTCTCTCTCTCTCTCTCTCTCTCTCTCTCTCTCTCTCTCTCTCTCTCTCTCTCTCTCTCTCTCTAACTGCCTTCCTACCCCCATTAGCTAGGTTACCTAAACTATCTAACCTGGGCTGAGCTCGCCCCCGTTTCCGAGTACAGCGGGGTGGGGTGGGGGTCAATATTTGGGCTGTTGAACGCTATTGGACAGTGAGCTACGTGCTGTGAATTATATTACTTTCATAAATGTGTTATTATGGACACATCATTTTACTTTCTTTTAAATTCCTTGTGTGATTATTATAAGAACGCCTTCCATTATTTTGTGTCATCGTGGTATATCAGAGTGGAGTGAGAGTGTTGTCGAGTCTGACCTTACGATGGTTAATTACCGAAGCAGCTCATGTGTGTTAACGAGACTATTTGATTGATGCCAACCACATCCTCACGGCGTAAAAGTTTCCTGGAAAAATCACTGTTATTTACAGCTCTATGACTTAGTATTTACATTACCGTGACAATGTATTCATGAAAATCCTTGAGAAATCCTGGAATGTGTTAATCCCTGACTCGTGCGTAGAAAACGGGATCCCATCGGCTGTGAGTTCACGCCGCGATCACGCGTCCACAGCATGCATTGTTACCACTACAGGGCGCGTTCCCTCACCCCTACAGGCCGCTTGGTGATCTGTGCCGACACTCACAGCTGTAAATACCAAACTCACCAATAGTTCTAAACGACTCCTTCAGTAACTGTACATATATTTCTGTATCTATTGGTATATATTAATCACTGTTTATACATCTTGCTCCTTACCATATAGTGAAGCATTTTGAAAAAATACTAAATGAGGTTAGTTTTCCGTTGAAGCATTAGGTCTGTATTGCGTTGGCTGAGGTGAGGCTGCAACACAGTACAACCCTCGGACAACAGGTGAATGTCTTTATCAGTGTAATGCAATTAATTAATCTTGTGCGCTTCCAGGTATGTGTATTGTTTTGCTTGTTGACCAACTACCTTTTATTCTGTTTTGGCACAAGGAATGCAGGTGGATGATTAATTTAACCTAGTACACACACACACACACACACACACACACACACACACACACACACACACACACACACACACACACACACACACACACACATAGAGGTATACAGGATAATTTAAAGCCCCTTATTTTCGTCTTTTTGGTTTATTACAAAGACACGGATACAGCCGTTGCCTACTAATATAATAATGCTCAGTGATAAAACATGTAAAACCAAGCAAATGGCCATGGGTGAAGTAGAGTAATAATAATAATGATAATAATAATAAACAAAGAGTAAGAGAGGAGATGAAAAGTAGTTGATAGAAAACTGTTAAATAACTAAATTCAATAAATAATTAAAGATTCACAACACCAGACATTTTATTATAATTATTATAATCATGAAATTGATGTGGAGTCGCTTTACGTCTCCAGCTGATTTAGAGAACGTCGCAGCACTCCTCTGTCCCTTGACGTCACGCACGCATTGACGCATCGCACCGCTCTTCTTTACATGTTAAGTCTCATTGATATCCTCAGCTAATCCAGAGGGACGCGCTGCTGAGTATCACTTACAAAACACGACAAGAAATGATGTTTGTATATATATATATATTTGTGTGACTTATTTTATGTTTTCCATTTCTTTTTATAAAAATGCATCCCGTCTCATGCCTCTCTCGCCGTATGTTTTAGTGATTACGTTTAAATGTTTTCTTTAGGTTAGCTTTTCTTGCGTTAGGTAAATCATATATTTATATTTTAAACAATTTTTTTTTTTAATCTCCCCACCTTGCCCCCCACAACTTCGGCAAGATAAATTTGTAAAGTTTGGTGAAGTGAATGTACAGGACAGGGAGTGATATGGAGCTCTAACGAGTACACGTGTGAGTGCATCTCTCTCCTTGGTAACTGGGTTGTGTGGGCAAGCGGGCAAGCGGGGTGGCGGGCGGGCGGGCGTGGTTGCGTGCGTGACCTGTCTTGGCTAGGGACATGGTGGTATGCAGGCAGCGGGGCGCGGCCGGGCATCACAGGGGAGGCCAGACCCGCCCCTCTCCGTCTTACAATTAGGTTTCCAAATATTTGCTTGGCGAAGGGAGCGTGGAGGCAGACCGGAGGCAGGGCGATGATTTGGTCCAAGAAGCAGCAGTGGTAGTGAGCGCTCCGCCTCCAGTCTGTCTGTTAGCCTGCCACCTTGCAGTCTAATATATATACCTTTCTTTTAAAACTTAGCGTAATAATTATTTAATCTTCTAGTGGCCATACTAATGAAACCTTAATATGTATTTAGTATTTAACACTCATTCCCAATACTTGGAACCGGTATTTTTATTTGTTTTTTTTTACACACAGAAGAGCTTAGTGGAGTAGCCATATGCACCGCCTTCGTGTCCACCTGGCGGCAGTGTGTGAATGTAGAGGTGATGCGTGGCAAAGGTCTGGTTGGCGGGATGAATGAATGAATAAAAGCATCGGGTGGGTCGTCATTGGCTCTATGTATTCACTACTGTACGTTGGTTGGCATGATTCGCTCCTCTTTTTTCATTTTTTAGAATTTTTGTTCGAAAATGGTGATGATGAAAATAGTTTGTGACACAGGTGTGCGATCTACAAAATTAAACCTGGACATTGATTGGGTGTGTGTGTGAGGGGTTGGGGGGGATAGAGGGGGCGGATTTTTTTTTTAGTATTTTTTATATATTTTACTTATGAGTTACTTCTTTATTTTATTTTAATATTTTTATTTACGAATAACATCACAAAATACATACCTGCTGCTGACTCTTGCTAAAGTTTTGCTGAGGGCAGCATCAGACTGCAGGCAACACCGCCACCAACGGGGCCGAGCCTCTCCACCACCACTACCACCACCACCACCACCACCACTACTACCACCACTCACTACAGTCACCACCATCATTACTAGCACCAAATATGTGAATATTCTTGATGTGGGTGTCTTAATCTTCCCTGAACCCCCCTTTCTCTGCGCGTGGTGGTGGTGGTGGTGGTGGTGGTGGTGGTGGTGGTGGTGGTGGTGGTGGTGGTAGAGGAGGAGGAGGAAGAGGAGGAGATGGAGAAGTAGGAGGAGGAAGAGGAAGAGGAAGAGGAGGTAGGCCCCGATGAAGTGCAGGATGCTCCCTCAGGCCTATTAAATTCTAGGGCGAAGAAAGATAAAACACGGGATGCCACGTGACCAAAGCAACCCATGTGCGTCGCCTTGTGTGCGTGTGTGTATGTGCGAATGTCTGCATGTACGTAGAAAAATGTATCAACTTTTCATTACTTTCTAATGCTGTTTTTGTTTAGCCTTTTCTTGTATTCTTATCGTTGCCTTCGCTGTTTGATTGATTGTGTGATGTGTGTACGGGCCAGCGGTGTGTGTGTGTGTGTGTGTGTGTGTGTGTGTGTGTGTG
>JAXIVD010004256.1:7500-20000 GCA_036785275.1 Cancer borealis | reverse complement strand
GCATATTTACTATCAATAATAATGATAACAAAAATAATCATTATAATAATAACAATTGTTATAATAATACTAATGATAATAGTAATGACAATAATAATAATAATAATAAGGAAAATAATAAAAATGATAATAATAATAATAATAATAATGATAACATATGTATATATATATATATATATATATATATATATATATATATATATATATATATATATATATATATATATATATATATATATATATATATATATATGTATATATATATATATATATATATATATGTATATATATATATATATATATATATATATATATATATATATATATATATATATATATATATATATATATATATATATATATATATATATATGTATATATATATATATATATATATATATATATATATATATATATATATATATATATATATATAATTACACACAAACTCACATACAACATATAGAACAATAATGATAGCAGTAAAAGTGGTTTGATATTATTTCCAGGAAATTTTGTTTTTTTCCTTGTTTTGAACCCGAAAGATCAAGTTTGAACCTCGGCAGAGTCTTTGAAGAGTTACTTACGCACAAGTTGGGCCGCGGCAGAGCTCACTTTTAACAACCTTGTGGGAAAAGTTACACGCAAGCTTGCCGTGTTTTGTTTCGACAGAATCTTAAAGACTTTGTGCATATGTTTTGAAAGGAGAATACTTTAATCCAACACATATTTGTTTGTTAAGATTTTTAGTGATAGAAAATTTTAAATTGTGAGCTTAAAAATATTTTTTGGGGATGGGGTGGATCTGGATGAGGTATGGCATGGGAGAGGAAGGAGAGAAGAGGGAGGAGGAATGGAGGGATGATTGGAGGAGAGGTAATGTTCATATAAGGTGAGATGTGTGTCACCACCACAAGCTTTTAGTCGGCAAGTCCACCAACTTAGAATGGGAACTCAAGTTTATCATCAGAATTATATACTCTATTAATACTCTTATGTACACGTCTATATGTGTTATCTCGTGCGTTATCCCTAGTGCCGGAATAGCGTCCCGGAAAGCATTTACAGTTTGGGGAAGAAGTTTGAATGGGATGGAGGTAGGGCCACTACACTCCTCGGGTAGTGAGTGTTGGGTGAGAGTTGCAATGCTTGGAGACGACGCCCGGGTAGATGGGTCTGCCCTCACCTCATCTAGCAAGTGGAGGAACGAGGCAACATTATCTCTGTGGTGACGAGGATGAATAGTAGCAAGTGTGGAGAGACGAAGCAACCAAATCAAATTAGTGAATAGTAATCAATGAAAACGAAAATATATTGTAGTGTGTCTATGTTCCAGAGTAGGATTGGATTCCGTCTGTAAGGAGGGATGGAGGAACTAAACTTTCTATTGCTTATTTCGGGCGGATTGGGAGTGGGTGTGAGTGGCTGGCAGTAATAACACTTGGGAATGAAGCAGCCATCAAGCAGGGAAGAAGAGAAAAAGGAAGTGCTTGGCTGAAAGCAGGAGAGAAAATAAATGTGTTGCTGGTTTTTCCGTCATAAATGTTTTCCACGTGAACTGTTTGCTAGTTGGAGAGCGTTGCCGAATGCCTCCACAGACCACATCAAGTTAAGGGCAGAATTTCCTCGTCTGACTGTGCTACGAATACACATTTTTTTTCGTCTGTTAAGCCGACAGAAGCACGGCGGAGAAAGAGTGAGAGAGTGAGAGCTCTTTGCTATGTTAAAAAAATGGTCTTTAACTATTTTTCTTTAAATTTCTCTTGATTTGGTATTTCGTCGACCTTTGTGAGGCCTCTTTACATTTACAGGGTTTTCATGTACACGTGTATGATGCTATACTCTATGGAAGCGGCAGGAAGCGTACGAGAGATGGACTGCTCGGGGGATGTGTTGCGTAGGTAACATTGCATAAGCTTACTGCGTCGTCTTGTTGGGTAGAGCTTCGTCGTCGTGATATTATGTTAGAGATCATTGTAGCGTGTTAAGCTTTAAGGGAAGATCACTATATCACTTCAAGCATCATAGCCTTGTGTTGTGGTGGAGCTTTGATATTAGTAGCAGTTCAGGTTTTTTTTTTACCTCAGTCACTTATTTTACCTGCCACAATTTTTTTTTTTTTTAGAAAGGTAAACTGCTTACAGTCTCACCTGGACACCAAAGTCTTATATAAATGATGTCCTAAATCTGATTGTAGGTAATGGTTGTTTGAGTGGCCACGTAAGGTTCACAAGGTGCTTTGTGTTTCAGTGTGTGTGTGTGTGTGTGTGTCGGAGGCGGGGGGACAGGGGTCTCTCCCTCAGGACAGCTAGTGGGGGGCGGGCAGGAAGGAGAAGGGAAGGATAGGTGAGGCTGGGCGATGTAGGAAGCACTTAGGTTATTTATTATTGTTATTATTATTATTATTATTATTATTATTATTATTATTATTATTATTATTATCATTATCATTATTTATCATTATTATTATTATTATTATTATTATTATTATTATTATTATTTATATTGCTGTTATTATTTCTATCATCATTATGATTGTTGTTCCTGTGGTTGTTGTTATTGAATGTTATATATAACTTTCGCAAAAAAGACTGCATGTAATGATTTAACAAGCGGAGAGAGAGAGAGAGAGAGAGAGAGAGAGAGAGAGAGAGAGAGAGAGAGAGAGAGAGAGAGAGAGAGAGAGAGAGAGAGAGAGAGAGAGAGAGAGGTCTTTGTGTACCATTGGATAAAAAACTCGCTGTTTTGTCCCCAATATATTGGTGGCTGACTGCATTTACTATTACCACCACCATCACCACCACCACCACCACCACCACCACCACCACCACCACCACCACCACCACCACCACCACCACCACCATCACCACCACCACAGTGTAGCACCAAAGGGAAGGTAGTGGTAGAGGTGGTGTTGACGTAAGCACTTTGAAGATGAAGGGAGAGAAGGGAAGGAGGGAAAGGGGGAGGTAGGGAGAGGAGGAAGGAAGGGAGGGAGGGAGGGACTTTGTACTTTCATCCCACTCTGCTGAGTCAGTTTTTTGGATGTGTTAAGACAATTGGTCAAGTTTTTTATGTTGCTGACGTACATTTTCAATCGTCTGCCTGCGAAGGGGTTGGTATTGACTCAGGAAGTTAGGTTGTTATCACGTGGCTCTATTATCTCTCTTATTTTCTCTCATTCTCTCATATTCTCTCTCTCTCCCTCTACATTTTCTTTAAAGGGTTAACGATTTACAAAATGGGTTAGCGACCGTTTCTATCACAGGTTCATTTTCTTTCTTGTTATCTATCTCACTTACATGCTAACTTTCTTTATTTCCTTACGTTGGGTTCACATCATATAAGGTTCATTTTCCGTGTTCTCTTGTCTTACGTTACCTTGGACGGAATTTTGTCTTAAGTTGTATAAAATTTAAGTTTTATATAAGATTAGTATATTCCTAAATCCTGTTCTTCCCTATAAAAGTATAACTAAGAGATGGTCTCAGAAGTTGTATAATGTCTAGGTTTTTTTTTTTTTATCTTTCCTCTCATTCCTATAAATTAACAGACAGTAATAACTTATCCATAGGTGGTCTCAGGTATCAGATAAGGTTCCCAGGTAACTATATCTTTCTTTTCTTTCCTGCAAAACAAACAAAAACAATAATAATAATGTGTTGCCGACGGTACCTTATGGTGACTAGGTTTCTATATCATCTTTCCTCTTTGTTGTATGAAATAAGCTACAAAAAAATATATATCCAGAAGTAGTTTTCTAGGCATATTGGTTTTCTAGGTTTCTATTTCTTCTTAGTCTTCTCTATACAATAAACATGAATAAAATAGTTTGGCGTCGTGAATACCACAATGTTATTAGGTTTCTATAATTTGCTATTTGTTCCTATAAGATGAGCAATCAGATCATGACCAAAGTCTGTGTTGGGATTGAAGTGAATCTTGGACGTGCTTCCCCCGCGTACCAACACTCTGTTCACTTCACTGCAAAGGGAATCGAAGCAAGTCTCGTTAACGTGTTCGTACCTACACTAAGGGCAAGGAAAAGATGTGTTCGGATCGCCTCACAGCGGCCTCGACACACGAGCACCAGTTGTTCCTTCTCATTGGTCAGTATAACGGACACCTCCACCAATCGGGGAGCGCCGTCTCATAACTCTTGCGTGTGATTGGCCCTCGCACACACACACACGCGGGGCATCACCTCACCTGACACTTGTGGGTTTGGCAATGTGTGTACCTGTGTGTTTTCCCTTTTTTATTGTTTATTTGGGATTGGTAGGGGACACCCACCTAGCGGGGGACAGTTATCACCCAACGGGCGCTGGATGAGTGAGGGAGAAGGAGGAGGAGGAGGAGGAGGAGGAGGATGGAGAGAGAGGATAATTGGTTATGAGACGTTCTGGAGGGAAGGTGTGGAGGGAAAGGAAGGAACTATGGAGGAAGGGAGAGAGGAGTAGAAGTGTGTAGGTTGTCAGGTATGAAGGAGAAGGATGAGGTATGGCTGCAGGTATGGAGGGAAAGGGGGGGGAGGGGGGCATCATATAAGCACAGACATACCTCACTTGTACTCTTATTTTAGAGGTGAGATAACTCAACCCGTACGCTTGTTTCGCCCCTCTTGAAATATACTATAAATACTCTCTTATAAATTAATATCTTCCTTTTTTCTTTGTGCATGTGTGTGTGCATGTGTGTGTGTGTGTGTGTGTGTGTGTGTGTATGTGTGTGTGTGTGTGTGTGTGTGTGTGTGTGTGTGTGTGTGTGTCTACTTACCGTATGCATCGCCATTGTACACTTCGGGAAAGTCTTCAGGACCATAATCTCCATATTCATCGTATGCAAACCTGTAGATGATAAGCAACTTGTAGAAATAGACAGGTTATGGGGTTGTATGGGGAAGTAACTAGGGTATGTATGGGGTGCTGGAAGCCTTATGGGGAAAGCTATGGTGGGTGTAGTTTACGTACAGCAGCATAAGAGGATGTTAGTAGTTTGAGGGTAAGAATGGGGGAGGATGTAAATTTGTCAACGAGAGAAAAAGATAAGAGGAAGTAATGGAAGATTAATTTAAACTGAAGGGAGAAGAGAATATGAAGGAAGGAAATAAGAGAATAGGAATAAATGGAAGTAATAATAAGTTAATTGGGAATATTAGAGATAATGTGTGATGATAACTAGTTTTAAATGGACCCGCAAGGGAAGATGAGGAATGATAGGGCAGGCAGACTGATTTTTTAAGAGAGAGAGAGAGAGAGAGAGAGAGAGAGAGAGAGAGAGAGAGAGAGAGAGAGAGAGGAGAGAGTAGAGAGGAAGAGAGAGAGAGAGAGAGAGAGAGAGAGAGAGAGAGAGAGAGAGAGAGAGAGAGAGAGAGAGAGAGAGAGAGAGAGAGAGAGCGTTCAGGTAGCTTAAAGGTGACAGGTAACATGAGCTAAACCCGAGAACTCGAATACAGTATAATAGTTGTAGGTGAAATGTGGGTGAGTTTTAGTGATCATTTATTACATCACGACGACAACCATCAGTGTGTGAGTGATTGAGTCAGTGAGTGAGGGAACGTGGTATTGTATCATGTATTTTGAATCCCTCGTATCAGCTTAGTCAGTTATTCAGTCAATCAGTCACTCAATTACTCACTCACTCTCTCACTCACTCACAGCGCTCACTCACTCTCTCCCACCACATCGTCCTGTCCTATTTCCGTCTCTCCCTCGTAGTGATGGAAGGGTTCACCAAGCTGTAGATTATCCCTTCACAGCTCATAAATACAGTTCAGGTTTTACATCTCCTTTAATGGTGGTGATGATGGTGGTGATGGTGAGAAATGGGTGGAGCCTATAGGTCTATCATACATAACATTTGCATCATAAACTAGGTGGCTTATTTTTTTTTTTACTACTCTTCCTCTCTTGTTGATGGTGATGATGGTGATGGTGTTGATGGTGTTGTGTCTGTAACTCATAGTGTCCTCGTTGGTAAATGGATAATGATGGTGCGTCGTGGTGTTGTGTGTTATAATGTTTGTATCGTAAAGTAAAGTTAGAGTGGCATTGTTGATGGTATGGTGATGCCTTTCAACATTTATCTTAATGCTGCTGATTCTGTTTTTTTGTTTTTGTTTTTTTTAGATTCTGTGATTAGTCTCTCTCTCTCTCTCTCTCTCTCTCTCTCTCTCTCTCTCTCTCCCTCACTCTCTCTCTCCTCTCTCTCTCTCTCTCTGTTTCTCTCTCTCGCTCTCTCTCTCTCTCTCTCTCCTCGTCTCTCTCTCTCTCTCTCTGCTCTCTCTCTCTCCTCTCTCTCTCTCTCTCTCTCTCTCTCTCTCTCTCTCTCGTTCTCGCTCTCGCTCTCAACATCTATCTTGATGAAGCAGCATTTTTATTTCTCTGATTATTTTTTTCTCTCTCTCTCTCTCTCTCTTCTCTCATCTCTCTCTTCTCTCTCTCTCTCTCTCTCTCTCTCTCTCTCTCTCTCTCTCTCTCTCTCTCTCTCTCTCTCTCTCTCTCTCTCTCTCTGTCGTACCTACATATCATAAACCTTTTTTATTCGTCTTTTTTATGGGAAGAGACAGCTAAAAGTGATCTGATAGGTAGAAAGGTAAACTTGACTTATTGCAGAAAATCAGGTTAAAAAATTCAAGGAAGGTAGACAAATAGGTAGAAAAGATGAATAAGGTAATAGACAGATATATAAATAAAAAAAGGAAACAAGAGGTAGTAGAGATGATAGGGAAATAGGTATGGAAGGAGTTACAGGCTAGGAAAAGGTACATATAAGGGTGAGTTACAGGTAAGAAGGGAAACAGGTGAGGTTGTGAGGTCGTTGCTTGATATTTTGATAGGCAACTCCACGCTCAACCTTTCCTACGTGTGAAGCAGTGCGTGTCAAGGACCTACTTCATCACTCCTAGCTAGTGCAGCGTGCAGATGTGGAGAGTGAAGGAGGGAGGGAGAGCGGCAGACCAGGAGGAGGAGAAGGAGGTAGAGGAGAGTGAGAGGAAGGGATGGAAGGAAAGGAGAATAAGAAGGTATTGATGTAGAATAAGTCGAAAATGATTTACTGACCATAACCAAGGATTGAAGTGTATTCGTGTGGAGAGAGAGAGAGAGAGAGAGAGAGAGAGAGAGAGAGAGAGAGAGAGAGAGAGAGAGAGAGAGAAAGAGAGAGAGAGAGAGAGAGAGAGAGAGAGAGAGGAGAGAGAGAGAGAGAGAGAGAGAGAGAGAGAGAGAGAGATAGGGTTAAAGTTGATCATTTATTGGGTTTTTTTTAATGACTTAATTGCCAGAAATCATCGGAAAAAAAAGTATTGAATGGGTGAGCTTTTATATATATATTTTTTTTTTACCTAGAAAGAGGAAAGCAGGAAGCGTCTGATGATTTGGAGGGAAAACAGAAAGGAGTAGAGGAGTGAGATGATAATTAATGGGAGGGAGAAGGTCAGTGATAATGAAGAACAAGGAGCAAGGAAACAAGGGAGGATGTAGGTAGATGAGGATGATGATGGAAATGAAATGGAGTGGAGGAGGGGAAGGAGTGAAGGAAATGGAATTAATGAAGGGCTATTGATGATGGTAAGGAGGGGAGTGATAATAGACAAGAGGAACAGTGGGAGAGTGAAAAGGATGTGAAAGATAGGGAATGAAGGAAATAGTCACTAAAAGAAAAAAGAAAAGGAAGAGGAGGGAATAATGAGAGAAAAGGAGAGAGAAAGTTAATAGCAAGACTGTTTAGAGATCATTACAATGTTAAAGAAGGAGAGGGAGTAATTATGGAGGAAGGGAAGAAGTGGAATGCTGTGATAATGGAAAAAAATGCAGAGGTGAAATAATACCACCAACATTACCTGAAGTCAATTCCTGTTACCTGTCTCACCTGAGCCCGAACAGCACACTACCCAAAAGCTCTACACCCTGCAGCCAACAAAAACGTAATTGGAACACAGTGGATGGCAAGAATTCAAATGAAAAAGAGGAGGAGGACAGGAGAGGAGGGAGAGCGAGAGAGATGAGAGATGACTGAGGGAAGGAAAGAGAATGAAGAGACATTTGATGAGCGCTGGACCTGTAGATGGTTGAAGGTTATGAGACAGGAGATGGGAACCTTGTTAAGTGGGTTATTTGAACGTAGTCAGGTAGTGCAGGTCCTTGCTAGAGGAACCGGACGGGCGAGCTGGGACAGAAAGGTACAGGTGGACGGGAGGTACCTGGGAATAATAAGCAGGGAGCACCTGTCATTCTCACCTGGGACTAAGGGAGACAGATAAGCACAGGTCAGTTGGACTAATGGAAACAGGTTGGCTGGAGGTCACCGGGAGTGGAGGGAGACACTGTGGGGAGTAAGGGGAACAGGAGGGCGTGGTCAACGGGATTCACTCACTCTGGGCAGTCGAAGTATGCCCTCGGGTTCGTCCTCGTGAATGCCGTATCTGTGGTCAAGGGCGAGCTTGGCCTTGTCGAGGATGGAGAGCACTCTGCGTTTGGCGGGTGGAGGCGGCACAGGCGGCGGCATGGCCGGCAGGGAGCTTCCTCACCAGCGGCGGGAGACCTCGGCGGCGTGGGCTGGCAGAGGCGGGGTGTGGGGGAGGGACCCGTCCTCGGAGGCCTGGGGGCATAGGGGGGCCAGGGGGGCGCTGGACCCACGGACCGTGCCCCCTGCAATCTGGTCCCCTTCAGATGTAAGCTGCTCTGGAGAAAGTGATCGTGTTAGAATAGTAGGAAGGGTTGTGTTAGATTATTGGCAGGTTGTGTTAAGTGGTGGCAGGGTCGTGTTAAGTGGTGTTAGGGTCATGTTGTAGTGGAAGGGTTGTTAGAATAGTGGCAAAGATATATTATTGATAGCAGGGTTTATTTCCAGCAGTGGCAGAGTGGTGCAGGTGACGTACAGGGCGGAGGTAAGCCACTAACTGAGGGTCGTTGAGACTATTTACAGGGTTGGTATTAAAGAGGATGTGGCAGGGTATAGAGAGGAAAGGAAAGGGGAACACCGTGTTAAGCTGATGAAACACTGCAAAAAGTGAACAAAAATCGCCTATCAGGACTTCCATCACACGTAGCCAGAAAAAAGGAAAACGAAAAAGAGGGGGACACATCTATATTTTTTACACGCCGACCCTTCCCTCCATTAATCGTTTTTTCCCGAATTCTGTCCATAAATTTGAGCAGAACCATATCAGTGGCTAACCGGTTTGAGTTGTGAGTGAATGCAATCTGGTCTCGGAAACGCAAAGAGGAGCGGTGACTGTGGTGGCGGTGGTGATGGGCGGAGAGAGAGAGAGAGAGAGAGAGAGAGAGAGAGAGAGAGAGAGAGAGAGAGAGAGAGAGAGAGAGAGAGAGAGAGAGAGAGAGAGAGAGAGAGAGAGAGAGGAAGGGAGGGGAATCAAGATGCAGTGTATGAATAATATACATGCATACATTCATAAAGCGAATGCATAATATCGAAGCACAAATAGGACTAGAGAGGAGAGAAGCTTGATGGGAGTGAGATGGGGAGGGAAGGGGAAGAGAGGAAAAACCTGAGAGGGGAGTTGGGGAGATGAGAGGAAGAAGGGTGCGAGGAGGTGTGTGCAAGGGTGTGCGATGCTTGTTAGCTCATGAATATCCTTCCCCTAAGTTGTACTATCACACTTTCCTTCATTCCTCGCTTTATCATATTACCCTTCATTCCCTCTATTCACCTCTCTGTCATCCCTTCATCCGTTTGAGAGATAGCTAGAGATAGAGAGGGAGAAAGAGTGAGAGCAAATCAGTCGGGCAAGTATTTTTCAGCGTGGGTCCTTTTTTGAGCAGAATTTCAACGCTGTGCAAACCTTAGCTGGTGTGACGTTTTGAAGCCACAACTCACTACTGGAACTAGTGTCTGACGCAACATTTTGAAAGGTTCCAGTGCAGGTCTCTCTTTGTAGACCATCCACCCACCCACACTCTACCCCCGCCCACCCCACCATCCACACATCCCACCCACACAACCTACCCACACACCCCACCCCTAGAAAAAGTGTGTATATATGTGTGGTGTGTACTTATTTGGTCATGTCTACGTGTAACAAGGTTGATGTGTGTGTGTGTGTGTGTGTGTGTGTGTGTGTGTGTGTGTGTGTGTGTGTGTGTGTGTGTGTGTGTGTGTGTGTGTGTGTGTGTGTGTAAAACTATAAAACTATATATGACGTTCATGAGCGACTGAGTTTTATTTTTTGTATTGAAAGTTACGATAGAAGTTACTCGTGGTTTGGGTTTGTGTGTTTTTTTATTCTTGTTTGAGTGATTTCTCGGATAAAATGCTCTTGTGTGATTATATATTGTTGTTGTCATTGATACTATTATTATTATTATTATTATCATCATTAGCATTGTTATCATCATCATTCTCTCTCTCTCTCTCTCTCTCTCTCTCTCTCTCTCTCTCTCTCTCTCTCTCTCTCTCTCTCTCTCTCTCTCTCTCTCTCTCTCTCTCTCTCTCTCTCTCGTCTTCCTTATCCATCACTTCACTCTTCCTTCTCCTCCTCCTTCCTTCACGTCATGAATCATAAAAGGTGCGACCATCATGTCATAATATTACATAAAAGCGATCATGATGGAAGAGTAGGAGGAGGAAGAAGAGGAGAAGAAAGAGGAGGTGGAGGATGTAGGAGGATATTGGGTCCTTATTGTAGGGAGTGTGAACATAGATGGAGGAGTTTAGGAAGTGATAGGGACAGTAAGGAAGACGACAGGTAAAGGAGAAAGGAAGAGAGGAAGGAAGGAAGGAAGGAAGGAAGGTAGGAAGGGAGGGTGGTAGGGAGGTGTAAAGAGAGAAAGGGAGGGAAGGAAGGAAGGTGTGAAGAGAGGGAGAGAGGGAGGGAGGGAAGGAAGGAGAGTGCAGAAAGGATGGGAGTGTCATTTTAAGAAATATTCAGCGTCAATACAAGATGCTTCAACTGTGGCACCTTAAGGGATTTGGTTATAAGGAGAAGGAGGAGGAGAAAGAGGAGGAGGAAGAAGAAGAGAAATAGGAAGAGAAAGAGGAAGATAAGAAGGAAGCTTGGTTGTGGTGAAGAGCAACGATGTTTATTTTTTTGTTGTGTGAACTTTATTCTCTTGTAATTGTGTTTGTGTGCGTGTCGGAGAAAGACCGTTAACTTGAAGCAATCCGTACACTTAACCACATCTTGCGTCCTTAACTCACCTGGTGGCGTAAGGGATGGGGGCGGACGCTCCCCTGCACCTCCTGCACCTCCTTCAGATGGCGATGCGGTGCCCCCTGCTGCCTGGGGGTCACTGATCAGCTCCATCTCTCTTATCTGTTCCTTCCTGATGTCGTCGTTGTTGTCTGGCACGAGGTAGCGGCGCACCTCGGCGAGTGCGTAGGCAATGCGTGCGTGAGCCTCGGCGGGGGACGCGAAGGCAGTGATCTCCACGTGCAGGTCCTCCAGCAGGTGCACGTACTTGGGGTCTCCCGATGCACGGAGCTCCTCCTCCTGTGGGGTGTAGGGAAGGGTTAGTCGGTACAGTTGTGATTTGGCCGAGCAAAATGAGAGCAATTATACTTCAGGCAAAATTGACGTACAGCGGCAGCGGAAAATTACTAACGAAATGTGCTTTTATTCGTCATACTTTAATGCAGAGAGTTCAAATATTGCATGGTATTAGGTATTCATTTTAGGCTACTATACACATAAAAAATTAATGATTTGAGAAGTTGGTTTATTAAAGGGGAATGGCATCCGCATTTTGCAACAAATATTTTGGAAATGTAGAAATATTAAGGAAAAATCACACAATGGCTTGAGGCAACCTCTCTCCCTCTCATTCTAGGAATTCGGCGCACCAGTACAAATTTTAATTATATTTTCTGGAGCTCACTTATGTCGCGTAATACTCTCTTAGTGTGTATATATATATATATATATATATATATATATATATATATATATATATATATATATATATATATATATATATATATATATATATATATATATATTATATATACATTCATATATGCATATAATATTTTTATCACTAATAGCGGTCCGTTATTGCTTTTAATGACAATGTTACTACTAATGTTAATACTATTATCAATACAAATATTATTAATATTAGTGGTAATACTAATACAAATACCACAACTACTTCTACCAATGTCTACTGCACAGAATGGAATGCACAAAAGTGTAGATACGTTTGGCTAAGACTTTAGTGTGAGAGAGCGAGAAAAGGAGAGGTTTTTTTTTTTTTGTGCGCATGTGTGTGTGTGTGTGTGTGTGTGTGTGTGTGTGTGTGTGTGTGTGTGTGTGTGTGTGTGTGTGTGCGCGTGTGTGTGTGTGTGTGTGTGTGTGTGCGCGTGTGTGTGTGTGTGTGTGTGCGTGTGTGTGTGTGTGTGTGTGTGTGTGTGTGTGTGTGTGCGTGTGTGTGTGTGTGAATGCTAAAAAGAAGACTTGGGGAGGATGATTGGATTCCTAAAGCGATTCGAGAATGATCTTTAGGAGGGCGGCATCCACAGTAGAGAATTTAATTGTTTTCCTC
>JAXIVD010004255.1:0-37565 GCA_036785275.1 Cancer borealis | reverse complement strand
GAGTCATCGCCGACGAAGAACTAAGGAGGTGTCTAGATGAGGTCGTACTTTAAGTTAAGAAGAATGATCCTGTAAGAGGAGTTTGGAGTGCTAGAGGTGACAAGACCAGAGTCTGGGTGGACGCCAGTTCTCTGGCGCTTGGTGCCGCTGTAGAAATAGAGGACAGCATTGTTGAAGACGCCAGCTGGCTACGTAAAGATGACCCCAGCCACATCAACATGGCAGAGTTGGATGCTGTTATAAAAGGATTAAATCTCGCACTGGCCTGGAAAATTAGAACGGTGGAATTGATGACGGACTCTTCTACAGTGCATCGATGGATCTCTGATGGCCTCTCAGGCAGAAGAAGGCTCAAAACCAAGGCTGCTAGCGAGATGCTCATTCGAAGGAGAGTGGGCATAATACTGTCGTTGGTCGAGGAGTGCGGCCTCCAGCTGTCGGTGACTCTCATTTCTTCCGTCAACAACAAGGCTGACAGCTTGACACGAGTGCCTCAGCGTTGGCTGAAGGTTCCCGATGCCTACCCTACAGCCACCCAACTAGTGTGTGCAGCTGTCATTGCTATACCACACGACAAAATTGAAGAAATACACCATGCTGTAGGTCATCCAGGTATAAAACGCACGCTTTATTTCGTAAGGCGAGTCGACCCAGCAGTCACCAGACGGCAGGTGCAAGCTGTAGTTGCAAATTGCAGAGCATGCCAGTCTATTGACCCAGCTCCAGTGAAGTGGCGGAAGGGGAGCCTCGAGGTGGAACGAGTCTGGCAGAGAGTTGGGATGGATGTCACTCACTGTGGTAGTCAGCGATACCTAACTCTTATCGACTGTGGGCCATCACGATTTTCAGTTTGGCGTCAACTGAAGCTTCAGACCAGCGACAGCATCATCAAGCAATTGGAGGCGGTGTTCTACGAGCGCGGAGCACCGGAGGAATTGTTGACAGACAACGATACCGCTTTTCGCAGTAAGCTGTTTGCAGACTTTGTCAAGAGATGGGATGTGCGTCTCCGTTTCAGATGTACACATGTTCCATCAGGAAATGGCATCGTAGAAAGATGCCATCGGACTATAAAGGTTATTGCTGCGAGGAAAGGTTGCTCTGTAGCGGAAGCTGTGTACAACTGTACACAACTTAAGGCCTAATGATGATCACGAATCTTCATCTGCCCCTGCTAACATGGTGTACCAGTATCCTGTGAGAGTCCGAGGAGTGGATCCCTGTGAAGAAAGCAAGTTGGAAGCAGACGGCCTCTACCAGCCTGGCGATGAAGTGTGGGTAAGACCGCCTAATGCCCGTTGTGATGAACAGCATAAAAGAGGTAGAGTTAATAAAATCTTATCTCACCAGGCTGTTGAAGTTGATGGAGTCCCCCGCCACGTTAGGGATCTACATCATTGCACTCCCCAGACCCCACAGGAGGATGATGTAACGACGGACAGCGAGGACGATGCGCTTCTCATTCAGCTTCCTGGCCAGATCGATGAGGAGGAAGAAAATGAAGATGCTGCTGCTGGAGATGAGTTGCTTTTACGTGCTAAGTAAAGACAAAAAGCAAAATTTGTTTCCTTACTGCCACAAACGGTCCGAGTACTGATCCCTGATTACTTCCCATTAATCTGTACCCTCTGTTCCCTACTAGTAAGCCATCCCCTAATTCATTCTAGTACCTTCCCACCTATGCCATGAGCCTTGACTTTACTTAACAGTCTCCTATGGGGTACTCTGTCAAAGGCTTTACTGAAGTCCGAATAAACTATATCATACTCGTCCCCCTTATGGTTTCAAATACTTTTCTATAGAAGGATAATAAACTTGTCAGGCATGACTTCCCCTTGCTAAAACCATGTTGACTATGTCTAATTAGCTTGTGTTCATCTAAATGTTTTCAAATTGCCCTTGCTATGATAGCTTGCCTAAAACTGATGTTAAACTGATTGGACGGTAGTTATTACTTTCTGCCTTATCTCCTTTCTTGAATATAGGAACCACATTTGCCTGCCTCCATAGCCTAGGAACTACTCCTGTGTCTAGGGATTTTCTAAAAATCATCGCAATGGGTTCAACGAGTTCTCTACATTCCTTAAGAATCCTTGGAAAAATTTCGTCCGGCCCTTGAGATTTATTAGTCTTTTTAAGTCTATCTTCCTTGCTAACTACTTCACTACTTATGACTATTTCGCTTAATTTATCAACCTCTTGCCCCCTAATAGTGATGGGCGTTCCGGCTCTTTTCCGAGAACCGAGTCTTTCGTTCTCGTTCACTCAAAAGAGCCGGCTCTTCCGGCTCCCAAACGGCTCTTTTAGCTCTCAAATACTTTTTTTTAAGTAGTTCCACATATTCTGTTTATAGTCTTTATAATTTAGAAGAAATTTCTTTGGATAACTTTGCTAGTTAGCTTTCAATACCTATTGATTTAAGGAAAGGTGAAAAAGCTTTCAAAAAATGTTTAATTTAAACCAAATATTTTTTGTTATCATTAACCGTTGGCGACAGTAGGCTTACTGAGGCACATATGTGGACTTGCCTCGCCTGTTATTTGGCGGACAGACAGACAAACAAACAGACAGACAGGCAGACAGACACACACACACACACACACAGACACACACACACACACACACACACACACACACACAAACATATGATCTATTTTCTTTCTCATTTAATATTTATCTATCAGAGAGAGAGAGAGAGAGAGAGAGAGAGAGAGAGAGAGAGAGAGAGAGAGAGAGAGAGAGAGAGAGAGAGAGAGAGAGAGAGAGAGAGAGAGAGAGAGAGAGACAATTTTTCGTTCATGGTCACACACACACACACACACACACACACACACACACACACACACACACACACACACACACATACACACACACGGTCACACATACACACACACACAAACATACTATCTATTTTCTTCTTATTTAACATTTCTATATGAGAGAGAGAGAGACTCTGACAATTTTTCGTTCATGGTCACACACACACACACACACACACACACACACACACACACACACACACACACACACACACACACACAGACACACACAAACATACTATCTATTTTCTTTCTTATTTAACATTTATATGTGGTGCCCGGGGGGGGGGACGGGGGCGTTATTTTATTTATTTATTATTGTTATTGTTAATTGTTGTTATTCTATTCTTTATTTAATTAATTTTTTTTACTTTCACTTCACTGCTGAAGGACCACCAGTGTGGTGCCTTGTCATTAAATTAACTTCGAATGGGGAACTCTCATGGCAATTAAAAAGATATTTACTTTGATTAATTATATTAATTAATGGTCCCTGATGTTGGATATTTCCCTGAATATTAAGAAAAGAAAGCTGCCACCACCCCCAAAGGTTTAGTGAGAATTAGGGGATTCTCAGGGAATTTAATTTCTTCCTAAAGGGAAGTTAAAATATTCGAAAGAGAAAATAATTACTACCAGGGAAATATAGGCGACCAATGAAAAGAAAGGGGGAACTGATTTAACAATTTAGTTATTTGGTAGAGTGGACTGAGTTTCAATAAGGCACATGGATTCGTGGATTTGTTTCATATCCTTTTTCAAGAGTGTTGAGCACCTCCCTATTAACATTACCACACCAAACGGAGGTTAGTATTAACACAGAATCACTTTCTCAGATTTTACTTGAGTTATTTATTTAATGTATACTTTGAATATCACAGGCTGATCATTGAGTCTTAGGAACACGGCTTAGTTATAGTATCAGACAACTTAATGGTTCATGGCAGAAATAACTTTATCTTCCTCAAAAAGAAAATAAATACAGAGTTGGCAATACTTATCTCACCTCGAGATACCAAACTCTTCACACATTACACATTATACCCTTGACTCCCTTCCCTGAAAAATATCACCTTAAAAATGTTATAATTTTGTAACTGGGCCTGAGAACAGTTAAAGAACCTTTTCTCAGGGGATTTCCGAAAGTAAGGTTATCTCAATGTTTCTGTTTATGCATACATAGTATAACTCTTCCTCACTAAGTAGGAATACGCGATTCCTATTCCTGAATACATGGGCTGGGTCTATCAGACCGTCTTACGTGACATATAGTTTCCTAAAGCTTAACTTGGAAATTTGGCAGTGGCTTTCTAGCCGTTCATTTATCTACAAAATAAAAGAAAATAAATGAGAAATTGGTGTAACTGTCGTGGAGGCATTCTTTCCCTGTAAACACAATCAATCGTTGAACGACGAGTCAGTATAATTCACTTCCTTAACTCAGAAGTTAATACACAGTCACAATAACATAGAAATTACCGTGAAAAATATATATTGTACACCATGAAATATTTTGTAGGGAATAGGGGACCATGCGGTTTTGAAACCACGTTGTCCTTCTTTAAGAGAAGGAAATTGATATTATCCACTTATAATAGATCTCAATAGGGGTTTACATGTATTGTCAGACTATTGGGGAAGATTATGGACTATGTAATAATGGCGAGAGGCATTGAATTTCACAAATATTGAGGGATTTCGAGAGCGATGTCACTCACCTGTAAACACAATCAATCGTTGAACGACGAGTGACGCTCTCTGGGAAAAAGGCGGGAGATGAGAAGGGGGAAGGGGGGGGTTTCGAGGATATTCCTCCTTTGATCTTATGATTAATTGATGATTGAGACGTGAAATAGTTATCAATTTATAGGAAATTAATTTTGACGCTAAATAAGTGACATTTAGATATCTATTGAACCTGATCTCTGGATTACTATATAGGGGAAAATTTTTGTCTACGTGACTTTTTGCACGTCCCGGGCCCCGGGGCATGATCGCCTCACATGATGCAATATTACGTCATCCTTAACAAAGTTTTGTGGGAAGATAACTAAGTAGGTTAATTATATTAGACTATGGAGAGCATTTTGACAAGTTAATGACTATTAATAGTGATTAGATTATGATATTAATTTCTTTCCATAGAAAACTGTCTTGTGGGAGGGGTTGACTGCATAGGATTTGAAAGTTTGGAGAAACAATTCTAATATAAACCTTAATATAAACATATAGCATAAAAGTATGAATGATGTGAGTAAAAACATTTATATAATGCAGTATCCCCTTGGGAATACAGGATCTAAGGGCAGACTAAACAAAACAAAAAAAAAAGGTACATTCAGTAGGCCTATTTGAGATTAAATTGGAGGCATCACATATATATCAGAGAGAGAGAGAGAGAGAGAGAGAGAGAGAGAGAGAGAGAGAGAGAGAGAGAGAGAGAGAGAGAGAGAGAGAGAGAGAGAGAGAGAGAGCGCGAACAATTGGCGGTTGACTGTTACGTAATGTGAGTTTGATGGGTGGTGGGGTACCCTACCACCCTTCAAATTATCAACGTAGTTAACTTGTCTTTTATCGCGTAAATATTAGTCGTACAGAAAAAATGCACTTATGCTAATTGATGTAATTTTAAAAGTTCTATCAAATCATGTAATTTAATCTAAATTTATGCCAAAACCTTTTTTTTTTAATGTTTTCATTATTTATACTGTTTACATGTTCTGATGGTCCAAAAAATATATATATTTATTTCCTTATTTTAATTATTCGCAGATTTTTTGACTTAAACTCCATAGTTTTCGTTTTTACAAAACGAAATGTTAAATACTAGTTTGACAAAAAATATGTTAAATAGTTATTTTCTTACCTTCAAAAGGCCTTTCAGCTGGTGTAGACTGATTTTGAATAACGCTAATAGTTAAGAAATTTTTTTTTCGATGGTCATTTATCATTGAGTTTCATTTTCAATAGAATGAAAAGAAAGCTTGTTTCATTTAACTTCCCTAATTACTCCTAATCATTTTACGTCAATTTCATAGTTTTCGAGTTATAAGGAAAAAACCTTAACGATTAGTTTGACAGAAAAATTGCACCTATAATCATTTAAATAATTTTAAAAGGCGTATCAGCTAGTGTAGTTTTTTTTTTTTATTTTACTCACAGGTTATGAAAAAAAAAATTTCCTTCATTATATAAAGAGTAATTTCATTTTTAAATGTTGCAACAGAAACTTGGGTTCCTATTCACTCTTTGTCTATTCGTAGTCATTGTACGTATACCTTATGGTTCTCGAGCTATAATGAGAAAATGAGTTTTGTGTTAAAAAATTAACTATGGAAAAAAATATACTTGATTTGTACAATATGTACACTATTTTGAGACGAGTTCTATAATTTAATTTGACCTCTTAATATTATCAGATTGTCTTTATTTACCGATGTTGTAGGGAATATTATAGTGTACATTCCACATCATTGGCCTGCCATATACACCATATATTTTCTGAATTATTCATATATATGTGTTTTATGTGTTGAGTTACCCCTCTTTGCTAGAGGCCAAAGCACTTGGAAATACAGTTTTCTTTGTTAACTTGAAGGGGTAACTTAACTATTTTACTATATAATTTCTATGAATAGGCTTCATTCTCGTAAGTATTATTATTATTATCATTACTATAATTATTAACAATCGGTAATTTTTGCATTTTGTTAGAAAATTGCAAAAATATGGAAAAAATAGAAGAAAAAAAATTAACGGCTCTCAAAAAAATCTCAAACGGCTCTCGAGAAAGATCCGGCTCTTCTCGTTCACCTGGAAGAGCCGGCTCTATGAACCGACTCGTTCACAAAGCGCCCATCACTAGCACCATCCACTCACATCCAGTCCTTTCACCCACTACATTGATGTCATGCCCTAATTAATTCAGAAACACTCTCATCATATCTGCACGTGCTCTCTCATACCTATTGCATTCTAACATCAGATGTACCACAGTCTCATTCACACCCCTGTCACACATCTCACACTCTTTCCTCCTATCCTCTGACCATCTATAGGTCCTGTCATTCACTTCCACACACTGCGCTCTCACTGAACAGAAGGTCACCCCCCAGGCTACCATCATACCAAACTTTATGCTTTGGGGCTTCTTTCTCCCTATACCACCTTCTATACCAATTTAGAGTTCCCTTTCTATCCATCCTATTTTTCCACTCGCTAAGTCCATCCGCTTTCACTGCTATATCTATTTCCCTTTTCCATTTTCTCTCATCCCACTCTGCCTCCTCTCTGTCATTCTCCATTCAACAACATTGTCTATCCTCAAAAGATCTGTGCACCCTCCTAACAAACATACTACTCTTGTCTATCATTTTCCCACATTTCTTTCCCCATTTCCTATCTCCTAGAGTCCACAAGTATACCTCTCTTGCTAGTCTTGTTTCATTCATTCTCTCTAATCTCACTTTATATCTCAGTGTTGCTTTCATCTGTCTTTCCCTAAAAGTGTTCCACCCCACACCACACCACACATCAAGATCAACACTAAGATCAAGCATCAGCAGTCAGCACCACCACGCGGAGCAGTGTAAAGTGTAAATACCTTTGGCTGACCAAAAGTGCGTCGCCACTCATTTCTATTTCAGTCGTATAAGAACGCGGCAAGCATGGGCAGGGCAGGAAATTTTCAAGAGAAGCCTAAAAAGGGTCCAGGAAGAAAGGCAAAAAAGCAGAAGATCCCCGTCTTTCCAAGCAATACAAATGGTAAATATTATGTACCAGAATGTGCTTTATGTGTGTAGGCTAAAGTTGCGATTCAGTGTTATGTCTCTGAGCCGAGGGAACATTTTTACATCATTATTATAATGCACCTGATTCTGAATAACATACTTTTCGGATAGAATTTGATCAATTTTGAATAAATTAGACATTAATTTCCGTCACAAATGCATTGTTTGTAAAGTATCCTCATCACCCCCAACAAGCCTGGGAACGTGGAAATGTGTGTTTCTTGGGTGGGGAAGATGAAATTTGCTCTAAAAACATGGTGCCAGAACATAACATAAGGTAAATGTTCAGTTATTTGCCCATCTCATAATTGGATACACTGGCTATTTATTTCTGGGCAAAATATGGTGCTTTTTAATTTGGAGATAGTTTTTTTTGTCGGAAATTGCTAAAAAAGTGATGCAATTTCATCACGAAGTTGCATTTTAGACAAAATCAGCTATTTCCAAACGATAAATGCACCACATTTTGCCCGGAAATAAATAGCCAGTGTATCTAATTGTCAGACGGGCAAAACAAAGCGTCCTCGCCCGTTATAAACACGTCCATGTACCACCATCACTCGAAAAACACAAAAACCGATAAAAATCCATAAAATCGGCACTAACTTATTTTCACGCGTGAAACTGGGGTTCAAAATGCTTGATATGATGAGATCTATTAGTTCCAACCATCAAAAGTGTAAAAGCAGCACTTAGATGTACTACCAAACCTAACCAAACCAAACCTAACCAAACCTAACCTAACCAAACCAAACCAAACCTAACCTAACCTAACCTAACCTAACCAAACCTAACCTAACCTAACCTAACCAAACTAACCTAACCTAACCTAACCTAACTAACCTAACCTAACCTAACCTAGTTAGGTTAGGTTAGGTTAGGTTAGTTTATAACGGGCGAGGACGCTTTGTTTTGCCCGTCTGACAATTAGATACACTGGCTATTTATTTCTGGGCAAAATGTGGTGCATTTATCGTTTGGAAATAGCTGATTTTGTCTGAAATTGGCTAAGTTGCAACTTCGTGATGAAATTGCAATAAGTCACTTTTTAGCAATTTATGACAAAAAAACTATCTCCAAATTAAAAAGCACCATATTTTGCCCAAAAATAAATAGCCAGTGTATCCAGTTATGAGATGGGCAAATAACTGAACATTTACCGATGGTAAATGTTCAGTTATTTGCCCATCTCATAATTGGATACACTGGCTATTTATTTCTGGGCAAAATATGGTGCTTTTTAATTTGGAGATAGTTTTTTTTGTCGGAAATTGCTAAAATTTGACTTATTGCAATTTCATCACGAATTGCATCAAGTCACTTTTTAGCAATTTCCGACAAAAATAACTATCTCCAAATTAAAAAGCACCATATTTTGCCCAGAAATAAATAGCCAGTGTATCCAATTATGAGATGGGCAAATAACTGAACATTTACCGATTTCATGATCTACTCTTTATTTTAAACAACTGTTTTTTTCTTTTCCCTTAAAGCTAACAAGCTTGGGGACCATTAGGGAAAGCAGGGTTTTAGAATGGGAGAAGTAAATATAGGCCATATATGGCAATCTTGAAAAAACAATCTTTTGAGTTAAAGAAATGTAAAAAGCTCATGAAGCCCAACCAGATCCCCACAATGACACAACCCTATCCTAAACTAAACTGACCGGGGGGAATACGGCTCCCCGGACCCCCAACCTAACCTAACCTAACATAAACTGAACTCACGTAATAAGCAATTGACTGAGGGGGCAAGCCCCCCCAGATACCCTAACCTAACCTAAATTCACGTGATAACCTGTTTATGAAATAGTAGACAATAATGACAGTTATGAGGCAAAGGTTAAATACATACGTCTCGACCACCAGGGGTTGCCAGACACTGCCAACCTTGCAGTGCTACCAATCACACCGCGTCGGGACGAGAGTATTCAGGTTATGGTTAAGTTAAGGTTGTTATGTTAGGGTTAGGTTAGATTTTGTTCAGTTAGGTCCGGTTATATAAGATTTTTACATTTTATTACCCAATTTAGATTTTTTCTAGATTCAGGTAATAAAATTAAAAAATCTTATATAACCGAACCTAACTTAACTTAACCATAACATAACCGTAATCTAACTGAACAACCTTAACCTAACTATAACTTAACCTGGTTGGTAGCACTGCAAGGTTGGCAGTGTCTGGCAACCCCTAGCAGCTGGCTGGCGGTCGGAACGTAAGTATTTAGCCAATGCCAGTTATGACAATTTATTTTGATTTTTGTAAGGCTTTTGACAAAGTATCACATGTTAGGCTTATAAATAACGAAGTGCTTAGAGATACGTCAGTAGTACCGTGTTGTCATCTGCTATTCATTCGCTATTCCTATGGCCTGTGCTTTATTATTTGCCCAGCAAAGCATCTTTCAAGTTATATTAGATTGATTATGTTATGTTATGTTTGGTTAGGTATGGTTTGGTTTGGTTAGACTCGGTTATATAAGCTTTTTACCCAAAAGCTAGGTACGTGCAGTATCTACAAGGAAGCACTATGAGAATACGGCATTTGTTAGGTTATGGTTAAATTAGGTTAGGCTAGGTTTGGTTAGGTACGGTTTAGTTTGGTTAGGTTAGGTCATAGACTACACTACTTGACTGGACACTCGAAATCGGCCTTTTGCAAACAGATCCTACGGCAGATTTTTAGAAAAATCAAATAAAATACTTAGAATTAAGATAGGAACCTAAAATAAAAGGCAAACACTTCAGAGTGATGTAAAGAATATGTTTATGAGCAACAAAAACAAATTAGTCAACATACGTCATCGGTGGGCGACAATTATTAAATCCTAAGAAACCAAGAAAAACACAAAATTTGCAATAATTTCCGGGAATATTGGAATTTTAATCTGAAAACACTTACATGCATAGCCCATGTAGTTTATATTAATATGCAATACCATAGAATACACCATACGTGACTGTACACTCGAAATCGGGTCTTTTGTAAATGTGTCCTGAGGCGATTTTTTGTTTGTTTTATTTGAATAAAATACTTAAAATCATCATAGTAACCTCAAACAAAAAGCAAACAACTCAGAGTAATGTGAAGAATATGTTTATGAGCAACAAAAACAAATTAGTCAACATACGTCATCGGTGGGCGACAATTATTAAATCCTAAGACACCAATAAAAACACCATATTTGCAATAATTTCCAGGAATATTGGAATTTTAAACTGAAAACGCATATATACATAGCCAATGTAGTCCATACTAATATACATGCATGCTTGAAATCAGATTTGAAACTATTTCCAAATATTCTGTTTGTTTTCTACGTTTTCACTGAGCATGGCAGGATACACAACACCTTAGTGTTGAAAGAGTAATTATAAAATATAACAAAAACTTGAACACAACACCCTAAGTCACTCGTAATCAATTCACTCATACTCATACTTCACTCATACTTTCATATACCCATAAATAACACCAAGAAGAAAAAATTTAACATTCCTAATCAACTTACAATTTTTGCTGAGTGTCATCGAGAGAGCATTTCTCAGAGACTGTGTAAAATAACTCCATTGTAATTCCTTATTAGTGATGGTCTCTAGTGAGCTTGTTGGTTTCATTGCCTCCTCCTTCTCTTCTATCTAGCAATGTTCTTTCCAATGATCTTATCACCATACATCACTTTACCGGCGTACGTACTTTTCCTTTTATCCTGCCGTGCTCAGTGAAAACGTAGAAAACAAACAAAATATTTGGAAATAGTTTCAAATCTTATTTCAAGCATGATTCAGAGTATACAATAGAAGCTGATGTAGAGAGTTAAGGGTGCTAACGCTAGCTTGGTTTCCGTTTTCCCTGGATTTACAGCGATACGACTACCAGTCTGGTCACACTAACCTTGTGGAATCAGCTGTTCATAACACCACAAGCCGTTATGGAGGAAGCACTTCTCTTCTTCTTCTGCTCATGAACATTTTCCATGAGACTTATAATAGCGTCATGGGACCAATGAATTGAACTATTTATGTTGTTGGCCTTTGTGTAAAAGTTTGTTTTGGTCTTCTTCTTCTTCTTGTGACCTCTTGATCATGTCATGCGAGAAGTAAATGCTATATTTGCATCAAATTAAAATTTATATATGGGTGTTTTCTTGTATTGTCGTCTATCCTATTTTTCTCATACTCATAAAACGTCATTGAAAAAAGAAGTGCAATATTTTTTTTGTTGCATATATACTGAATAAACGAGAGTTTCTCAGTACGGACGTCTCGCCGTCACACGTTCAGCTAAGCGCCACGAATTGTTGTGAAAAATTCATTCCCAAGCCGATATAACGATAATATGACATTTGATGACAATCAAATCATATTCAGGAATGGTGATTTCACAATATGTGATGTTTTATTTCTGAAATTATTGCGAATTTGCCAGAAATTTTTGCTATAAACATTATGCTTTATACACAACTCCCACACGATTTTTCACTAAAACTTGTAATCTTTATGTTAATTTCCTATTTGCAAAATTTGTAAAATAATTTTTTAGGTTCAGCCATGGTTCAGCAATCATTACTGATTGTAAAGACATGAAATACAATGTCCTAAGTAGAATATGAACTGATATATGAAGTATTATCTGTCATCACTCATAGCAGCGGAATCTATAGCACCGAAATGTAAATCGTATGTCAGCAATTGTCGCGAATGTCCAGTCAAGTATAGTGTAGTCTATGGTTAGGTTATATAAGCTTTTTATATTTTATCACCTAAAAGTTAGGCACGTGCCGTATTCATAAGGGAGCACTATGAGGATACGGCTGCTATACCTGTAAGCACTGCCTATAAATAAAATTAAGTCACATGGAATAGATGGGAAAGTTCTTACTTGGATTCAGTCTTGGTTGGGTAATAGACACAAAAGAGTCACCATTAATGGCACCACATTAATTCACCTGATACACAGTGTTTGGGTGGTGCATAATTTTCTTCTCTTAGGGCTTAAGGGTTAAGTGAGTAGAGTGTATATGTGTGTGTGCATGGTTATGTGTATGTGGACCTTGTCTTGCCTATGCCCCCTTAAGTGGATAACAGCCTGGTATATAGATAGGTAGATAAAATAAGTAAACTTAAATCTGATAATGAGACTCAAACAAAGTTTATGTAATGCTAACCAAAATAGTGTTATGAAATAAACTTGGTGTGGCGCTTAAGATTACTATATTTAACGGCATATAAGACGCACTTTTCTTTTTCTATGCAAAATATGCCCCAGAAAATCACCCTGCATCTTATAAGGTCAAAAGTCAGCTTTGGGTTACTGGCTAGTGGAGTTTTAATGCTGTAGTGGCGTTTGAATTAAATTGCAAACATATCTGCAAATGTAAACAAGGTGATGATCGCTTTTACAGCAACTTTTTTTAAGGTAACAATGTGTAATAGTAGTACTGTACTTACAAGCACTTTATATAAAATAACATCAGTCAGGAAGAAAATTAAAAGATGACACAACCATGCATGCATCTAAACGGATTGTTGTACACGTGCAAGACTCATCTCTATTCCTTATTACAAAGCCAGGAATCATTGAGTTAAGATAGACCTTAATAAAACTGTTTAACTTTATTTAATTAATAAATACATACAATAAATTATAGTATTGACGAGATGTTGAGAAGATAGGTTATTATTTGGTATTCACAATTGCCTATTTCTCCATTTTGGCCTTATCTTTTAACATTCTTACCTTACATACGTGTTCAATAAATCTTGAAGCTCATTCAAGTTTGAAAATTCTGGATTCCATAAACATAATGGAATCACAGAAACAAAATCCTTACACAATAAGGATATCATATGAAACTTTGAAACTTATTGAATAGTGGGGAGAGCTATGAATGTCAGAATGTAACAAGTAAGGATCCTCTATTATTACTTGTTAAGAACACTTTTAAGGAAATGTATTTTTTCCTGTTTTAGAACATTTAAAATGATATTGGTGAATAGAATCACCTTTCTAAATGAAAAACTTATGTATTTGTTTGTGCATTTTTTGTACTCATTTGTTTTTATATTTGTTTATTTTACTATTTCTTTTTATTCCAGACTTCACCTATCCTAGATCACTCTAAGCACAAGCTGTAATGAACACATTTTATGAAATTGCTGCAAAAATTGTTACCAGTAGTAATTTATTGATTTTTCCTACTGATATAGGATCAAATCAAGATGTTTAAACTCATTCACTTATAGAAACTTTAGTAAAATCTTAAATTGAAGGAGTTTGTTTGTAATATATGAAGAAATGTCAGTGTTCATGGTGGAAAAAGGATTACCTCAATCATCTATGATTGAGGTAATCATTTTTCCACCATACACCATACACCATACACCATACACCTACACCATACTTGACTGGATACTCGTGACAATCGCTGACAGACGATATTACATGTAGGCCCTATAGATTCCGCTGCTATGAGAGATGACAGATAATACTTCATAGATCAGTTCATATTCTACTTAGGACATTGTATTTCATGTCTTTACAATCAGTAATGATTGCTGAACCATGGCTGAACCTAAAAAATTATTTTACAACTTTTGCAAATAGGAAATTAACATAAAGATTACAAGTTTGAGTGAAAAATCGTGTGGGAGTTTTGTATAAAGCATATTGTTTATAGCAAAAATTTCTGGCAAATTCGCAATAATTTCTGAAATAAAACATCACATATTGTGAAATCACCATTCCTGAATATGATTTGATTGTGATCAAATGTCATATTATCGTTATATCGGCTTGGGAATGAATTTTTCACAACAATTCGTGGCTTGATCTTGATGTCACAGGAGGTCTGAGTTGAGAAACTATCGTTTATTCAGTATATATGCAACAAAAAAAATATTGCACTTCTTTTTTCAATGACGTTTTATGCGTATGAGAAAAGTAGGATAGACGACAATACAAGAAAACACCCAAATATAAATTTTAATTCGATGCAAATATAGCATTTACTTCTCGCATGACTAAATCAAGGCGAAAAAGGTCACAAGAAGAAGAAGAGGAAGACCAAAACAAACCTTTAAGGCGTGGTCACATTAGCTATTGATATCGATTGATCTGGGGTTATGGCTGTATTGGCCAGTCATTTGAGTGCTCATAAACATATTCTTCACATCACTCTGAGGTGTTTGCTTTTTGTTTGAGGTTTCTATGATGATTTTAAGTATTTTATTCAAATAAAATAAACAAAAAATCGCCTCAGGACACATTTTCGAAAGACCTGATTTCGAGTGCACAGTCACGTATGGTGTATTCTATGTTATTGCATATCAATATAGACTACATGGGCTATGCATGTAAGTGTTTTCAGATTGAAATTCCAATATTCCTGGAAATTATTGCAAATTTGGTGTTTTTATTGGTGTCAGGATTTAATAATTGTCGCCCACCGATGACGTATGTTGACTAATTTGTTTTTGTTGCTCATAAACATATTCTTCACATCACTCTGAGGTGTTTGCTTTTTGTTTGAGGTTTCTATGATGATTTAAAGTATTTTATTCAAATAAAACAAAAAAAAAATCGCCTCAGGACACATTTGCGAAAGACCCGATTTCGAGTGCACAGTCACGTATGGTGTATTCTATGGTATTGCATATTAATATAGACTACATGGGCTATGCATGTAAGTGTTTTCAGATTGAAATTCCAATATTCCTGGAAATTATTGCAAATTTTGTGTTTTTCTTGGTTTCTTAGGATTTAATAATTGTCGCCCACTGATGACGTACGTTGACTAATTTGTTTTTGTTGCTCATAAACATATTCTCTACATCACTCTGAAGTGTTTGCTTTTTATTTGAGGTTCCAATATTATTTCTAAGTATTTTATTTGATTTTTCTAAAAATCTGCCGTAGGGCCTGTTTGCAAAAGGTCAGATTTCGAGTGTCCAGTCAAGTATGGTGTAGTCTATGCCTCAATATAATGGTTTATTCAGGTTAAAATTCAATTCATTGTGTATTCATTTGATTGATTCATTTTGTATTATTTTTTTTTGGATTAATTTTGTATTCATTTGATTGATTAATTTAGTTTTATTTTCTATTTTCCAGATGAAGAGGAACCCAAGAAACTCAGTAGGCATCAGAGAGTGCGGGCCAAGAAGAGAACACTCAAACAGGATGAAAAGAAAATTAATCCACCCAAAAAAATGAAGAAAATTAATGCAAAACAAAAAGGTATTTTACAAATTGATGATACAAATTTGTTTTTGTCAACTACTTGTGAAATTTAATTAGATTTACATTATTTACTCCTAGACCTGTGGTGGGGGCTGCAAGAATTCTACTACCGTAATCTGTGGTTCGTAAAAGGCGACAAAAGGGACGGAGCAAGGGATCTGGAAAGTCCTTCCTCTATATACATAAACTCTGGAACTCTCTTCCTTTGTCTGTTTTTCCACCTGCCTATGACTTAAACTCTTTCAAAAAGAAGAGTGACAAGACACCTCTCACACTAGATTAGACTTCCCCCCAATGTCTATATTTCTCCTACTGTTCTCTTTACAAGGTCTGGCAACAAGCGGGATTTTTTTCTACTTATTTTGTTTTTCCTTAGCCAGTACCCTTTAAAAAAAAAATATATATATATATATATATATGTAATCTACAAAAAGACAATGTGTAATGGGGAAGAAAGAATAATTTGGGGATAGCAGTCTGGTATATAGATAGATAGACTTCTAGAATAAAATTATATTTTAATGATTTCTAATGTCCTGTTTGTAATCCTTCTTGCTAGAACACTACCATGACATGGTGAGAAGGCTTACTATTTCAATGATCAGTGGAGCCAAACACAGCATCATCATCATCATCAGTCTCTGAGTCCACAGCAGGACAAAGTTTTCCCCCAACCTTCTCCACTTCTCCATCAGCTGCATGTCTATTCCAGGTTACTCCAACAAAACTTCCCATCTCTTCTCTCCATTTAGTTCTCTGTCTGCCCTGCATTCTTTTACCATACCTGGTTGTCATTCTGTTACTCCAACAGTCCATCTATTATCTATTTGTCGTATGATGTGTTTATCCCCAACAGAAATATAAGTTCAAATAGAAAGTATCCAAAATGAATGACAGATAAGCAGAAACACCTAATATGGATTAAAAGAGGGATATACTAGAAATTTTGAAATGGGGAAATGGATTTAAAAGAGAGGTACACTGCATTAGCTAGGTTAGTTAGGAAAGACATAAGAAAAGCAAAAAGGGAATATGAAATGAGAGTAGCTAAAAATGCCAAAAGTGACCCTAAGGGATTTTTCCAAATATATAAGACAAAAAATATGGATAGAATAGGCCCAATATGTATTAAATTAAAAAGGATAATGAAATGATAGAAAATAATGAAGATATGAGTGAAGCATTAAACGAGACTTCCTATCAGTATTCACACAAGGGAAGACGAAAGATTAATGAACCTCAACATAACAAGTTGGCAGGTAATCCAAGAGATAGTTAACCCTACAATTATTGAATTAATGAATAGAATGAGTAGATGAAGTATTTCCTCGCATATTAAAGGAGTGTAAGAACATCACTAGTGTAGCACTAATGTTCCTATTTTGTGAAGATCGATGAACTTAATTCCAACTTTTAAGAAGAGCAATAAAAACATGCTAAGCAGTTACTGGCCAATCAGTGTGACATCAGTTATAGATTAAATGCTTGTGTTTATTATATCCAGAAAAGTACGAGAGCATCTAGAACTACATAAATTGATTACCGTACGACACTTGAATCCTCAAAAAATATACCCAAAACCAGGTATTGTCTTATAGACCTGGTACAAAAATATGGCTCTTAAAACCTACCAGCTCAGTCAACACTACATCACACATGGAGTATGCAAGCAAATTGGTCATTGACAATTATTAAACTACCAACTACCACTACGGATGATAGCCTACATATTGTATTTACCTTATTATATGTCTCACTGATAACATACTGACAAAAACAATTTACAGGTAATTCATCGTATGTAAATAGTGTAGTCCCCCATAATTTTTCCAGTAGACGGTGGTCCAAGGTTCTTTCTACTGCTCTGTTCCCATGTTCTTTGGCATATCGTACAACTTCTAGCTTGTATGCAATAGTATGAGTAAATAGTTTTGATGAGTTCGCCATGGGTGATAATATCAGGATTTAAAAGAGTTTGTGATACATGTCACAGCCTGGTGGTGAACGATATTTTTCGCAACACGAGTGTGAGCAAACCTTTTATGCTTTGACGTAGCAGATGGTACATCAACACTAGCAGATGATACAGGCTGACATTACTTTACATCTCACCATCCTGTGGTCACTTGACTTTAATTAATTTAATTGCTGCATTCTGTACTGTGTTCAGTTTGTTAGTAAGATTGAAGTCAATTTCATTCTTAGTTTCACTTTGGGCTTTTCCATGTCCATTTCTTGCTTGCCTTACGATCAAAAACTATGTTCATTATCTTTGAACTATTCCTCTCTACAAACTCTACAAGCATGTCACCTCTATCATTTCAAGTATCTACTCCAAAGTTTCCTAGTGTTGTCATTCTTGCATTCTTTTCCTGACCTATGCATTGGAGTAACTGATTATGAAGGAATACAGAGTTTTGTGCGATTCCAAAGCTGCTTCTACATCTCTATAAAATCTTTCTACATCCTCGTCATTGTAGGTTGATATTGGTGTGTAAGCCTGTGAGATTTTTATTTTATGTTGTTAAATTTGATTATTAAGCCTGCAACTCAGTCAACTAAACCAATAGAAATTTTCAATATTTCTTGCTATAGTTCTTATTTCAATAAGAAGCTGACTGTTCTTTCTTGTATTTTTGCCTTCTGGAGCAAAAAATATGACCATTCTTCAGTTCTATGAATTCATTTCCAGTTCTTTGTATCTCACTTATACCTATGATGTCCCATTTGATGCCTTCTTGTTCTTCGAGTAAGACTTCAAGACTATCTTCACTAGCTAGTGTCCTAACATTATAAGTGCCAAGGTCAAAGTTTCAAAGTCCGAACCCAGAAATTCTTAGCACACCTTGCTCTGGAGTAGGTTTGGCCAGTTGCTCCTTTGCTGCTAGGGACTGAGGGACATGATGAATGTAGTGGTCATAATGGGGTGATGGCTGATACCTCGCCATGTTAGCTTAGAGCATCTTGGCTTTGGAATATTTTTAGTTTAATTTCTTATAATGGACCTGCCTAGCTTGGTTGAACCTGACCAGTAGAGTCCCACTGATCATTGAAATACTTACCTTATCAAGGTAGTGTTCCAGTCATTGTTAGTAGTTTGAAATGTAAATTCTGTATTTACATTGGTCATTGTAATGTCACCTGGTGGGAGCTGCTTATCAGCAACTTTGTCTTGCTTGCTAGCTCCTTCATCAGTACATAACCTTATGTCCTCTTTGGTCTCCCTATTGTCATTTCATCTTCAACTTTAATAAAAGCAATCACTTCTACCACTACTGAAGTGGTAGACCAGCCCATCTCCACCTTCACGTGGTGCACACCGTTAGTATACTCCAAGGAGTAGAACTGATGAGGAGGGTGCTGCACAACATCAGTAATGGCTTTATCGCTTTATTTTTTTATAATTCTTGCGGCCTTTGTCCCTCCAGAAAGAGCACTGCACTTGTGTTACCAGATGCCAGTGGCTGCATAATGGGAGGACAAGCATGCTTGAAAGTTTGCTCATGAATGGCCTGAGTGCTTTAAAGGAAAGGAGATAATTAGTTGAAAGTTTTGGAAGAGGAAGGTTGAACATTATGAGAGTATAAGAAACCCATGCAAAAGGATTTGGAGTGATGGACTGCATGATGGGGAATGAGAGTAAACTATGGGAGGGAATAGGAGGAGGAGTTATGTGGTGTGTATTGGATGAAGAAAGCAAGGAAAGAGGAATTGGAAAGTAAAGAGACACATAGATGAAAGGAGTCCAGAATAAGGTGGAAGTTAGGAAGGTAAAAATAGTGAAATATGTATAGGACTGTGTATGCACCTGTAACTGAGAAGCAGAAAGGGGAGATGAGATTAGGAAGTTCTGGAATGATGTGAATGAGTGTGTGATTGATATTGAAAGATGGAATAGTAGGATAGTATTAATTGGAGATATGGGTTGGAGATGAGGGTTGGAAATAATGAGGTAGCAGGTGTGGTGGGAAAGTGAGGCGTGGATGGAATGAATGAAAATGATTGAGTACCTGATGGACACATGTGCAGAAAGAGATCTGTTCTTATCAAATCCCTTCTCAACATAATATGATCCACAGTTACACATGGAGAGGGAGAGTAAAGAGGGGCAAGAGACCCCTGCGTTTGGGTATGTTTTTTAATGATTCAAGTGTCGTCTTATCTGCTGAGATATACGGTACTTTATCTTCAACTGTCAACCTAACTTCTGTCAGTCTCTTGCATGCCTTCCTTTCATAATCTTTTTTAATCTCTTTCTTATCCATCCTTTAACTAGCTAACACCTTATTCATCTCCCCTTACCATTTCTCCTGCCATACATCTAGCATTTATCTTTATCTTGGCTAACACAACAAGTGGTCTGACCCTTCATACATCCCTCTCACTGCCTTAGCATCCAGCACAACCTACCTCAATTTCCTGTCCACTGCTTTGTAATTATTCATACTCTTCTACTTACCCCTCTCATCTCTCCTTCTCCATTGTGTACCCATGGATCATTTTATGCTGAAAAATGGTGTTTGCTAAGACAGCCCTCTTTCTCCACATATGTCCACCAGGTATTCACCATTTTCATTCACTCTTCATCTGTCCCCACTTCACCACCACTCTAGTTATCTCACTACTTCCAAGCCTTTCATTAGTATTTCCAATTAATAGTTTCCTACTTCCTCTTACACTCCACCATACACTCATTCACTTAATTCCAGAACTTCATCTCTTTTCCCCTCTTTCCACTTCTCACATTTACGGATGCATATTTCACTCTTCCTACCTTCCCAACTGCCTCCATTATCCTAAACACCAAACCATCCATGTGCCTCTATCTATACCTTGCCATACCTTAAGGAGACATTAAGAGTGTACTACATCCTTCCTTTTGTCATCTACACACTACATCACTCCTTCCATTCCCTCCCATACTTCACTTCTGCTACTCATCGTGTAATCTATTACTCCACATTCGTTTGTATGAGTTTCTTGTATCCATAATGTATGTGCATCATCTGGGGAAGATAAATTGTGGAAACCTGGATGTCACAATGGCCCTGTATCTCGGGGTAACATAGTAATTTCCACCACAGGTTCAAAGGCCAATGTGACAGGAGATGAGTGACCGCAGCTATAGCGTGTGCCCTCACTTTAGTTTTACCTTGACGTCACCTTTAACTTCATAAGATTTGCTACTGCAAAACATCACGCTTCTGACATTTAAAATTTTTCTTTTATACATCATGTACACTGGTACCGCCTCCATCACCGAGCTATGTTCCAGACCCTCCCATAATAAGTGAAAATCGGCAATTAAAATTTTTATTTATTTATTTTTTTTTTTTACATTGAAAGGGTACTGGCTTTTACGGTACTTTTAAAAGCATTTTATTTTAAGGTCTTTAAACATACTTTTAAAACAATAAAAATACATTTGAACACATAAAAGATATTGAGAGAGAGCAATAGCAATGGATAACACAAAAATATTGTACAAACAGTGCAAAAAGTAGATATAACTGATATAACTGCTACAATAATAAATCAAACCAACTACCATTTTTCTCAGTAATTCGCTAAATAGCATCCTCCAGACATCCTTACCTATTTCATTGTGTAGATCTTTTATCTTTCTGAGTATTTAGATAGTTAAACTAGGTAAGCAAATTAAGAAATAACCGTAATATTAAAATTTGAATTACTAGGAGATCCAGCGGGCCATTCAAACTTTTCTAAAAGATTTTCCTATTATCATTATATCCCTACAACATGTTGCTGTATTGTTAAATAATTTTTCACAAATTTCAGGAAATAATATAACTATATGGGGATAAGAATCAGAGTTATTTGCTAAAAAAAATTGCTTTGTTAAGCTCCATTGGGGAGGTCCCCCAGCTCCCAAGCCTGCGTTACCAAAGGTTCCAATTTCAGGTATCGATACAAACAAACAACACCACAAAAGGTGACTGTGAAATTGGATTCGTTAGTGGTGGTGATCACGGTACATTGGCAACGATCACAACTATAAGAAGCGACTGTGAAATCAGCCCCTAGAACACAAGTGCCAATCAGCAGCCGAGAAAACAACAATGACACTGATTGACTGAATCAGTATGTATGGCTATTCTATTGTGACGCACTAGATTTAAAATAATAAACAATGCTGCGGAATGACGCGAAATGGCGAAAATATACATAATATAAAAATGAATAGATCCTACAGAAAAAAACCGCCGGGACAGCGAAAACTGAACCACAATATAGCGGGGGATTGGTGTATCTTTGGAGCCGGTAGGTATTGATGGAGGCTATTTTGATTGTCGGCCTCCGCCTGTTAGTGGCTTCAAGTTTAGATTTTTTATAGTGACGCCTCAAATTTCTCACGTTTTCTCTGATGATGAGTGCGAAGGAGGCTAATTGCTGCACTGCCACAATTGCATTTAACTTTGCAAGTCCTGTTTGAGGACAATGTATGGCAGCAATTTTGGGTAATCTTTGGCCACTCGGCTGTAATACCAAGGAAAAGTGGCCAGCGGATATTGGGGAACCGAACCCGGGACCCTAAGTTCGCATGCCCGAACGCTAGCAACTCTACTACCGCTTACCCATATATAAAGGAAATATTTTGCTTTTCTCATGCAAAGGAATTAAAACCCTGAACTTCTTCCACCATCTCCTGGCATTTGCCATAGAGCTAGTAGCTTCTATTTCACCCTTTGTACCAATCATATAACAGAATATGTCAGTGCAGGGAATAATTTTTAGTTTGAGTTTTTTTATACTTGACTAAATTGTTTGGTTCCCATTGTTCACATTACATTTCTGTGACTCCCGGTATACTACTGCATCTTTTAGCGCATCCAATCACCACATACAATAATAGGGACAGCCCTTTGCAAAATGCATATGTGCAAACACCACTTGTGCCACTTTGTTGACACTACTTATCTTGCCATTTTACATTATTTCTCGAATCACTATTAAATTTCATGATCATCTGCACCAGGCACTTATGTATTCAGAACATTTTTAGTGCCCAGCAGATCATCACTTTATGCACTTTCAAAAACTCATCCATGTCAAGAAAGACAAGATGCATCTGTCTCTTCTTCACCTGGAACTTCTGTTGAAGCTGTGTGACTAAATATTGCATTAATTATTTCCCCCTCTGGAACATCATCATCCTTTTTAAAGACTCAAAAAATTTTTGTATGTGTCAGCCTTGTTCATCTGACGATGGCTTGCTAAATTGTATGGTCTCCAGCAGCCTTCTTGGACAGGCTTAAATATCTGAAATCCAAATGGACCACTTAATGTTATTTTATTCTATAAACTCTACCAACTATAATTACATGTCTAATCCTTCTCATCCTCTTCTTCAGTTTCCCTTATATGACGATCCTTCCCTCAGACCTGTTGTTAAGTGAATGCATTACACATCATCATCTGTTTTCTCTGCTATAGCTTGCAAGCATTGTCTTCCTTCACTGCTCTGGTTTACAAAATTCACTCTTTATTCAGGTCACATGCATGTGTATGTGTAGATCTTGGATCTAGTGAGTCTCCTCCATCCATATTAAATTTGTGCCACTGCACTAACACTTGCAATGCCTCCTTTGCAAATCATATTTCCCTAATTAGAAAACTCCCTATAAATTTGCAGTATTCACTATTTAGGTCAATCTATTTTATCTATCTCTCCCATCTACATTCTATATGTTTCACACTCAAACATTCCAGTATTCTGCAACCTACCTCTAATGCTGCCAAATCACTTGTGCACTCACATGCCACATACACTACACCAGATAAAAGAAGCCCACATCTTTTCTGTAGAAGGTGCATGGTCATGCACCTTCAGTTATACAGTCATTACCTTCACATGAAATAACACCCTTTGTTTTATTTATACTTACCCTCAGACATTTGGATTCCATGTCGTCTCTCATTCTTCTGAATTTAAGTTCTGCTTTTATCTCACTGCAGTTAACATCAAATTAGCTACATAAAACACCTCCCATGGTAGTCTTATCCTAACCCCATGAGACAATGCTTCAAGAAGCACAGTGAACAGTAAGGATATAAACTGGACCCGTGTTTCACACCATTATTTGCAGAAAATTTGTCACTCAGTTCCCCTCACCTTGGCTTGCATGGCAGTACCTACATATATTGCCATCCCTTATATGACTAGCCACTTCTCAGTCCCCAACTTTGTCATCACATACTTCTCTTGGTTCCCTATCAAAGGATTTATCTACATCAACAGAAATTAAGTATAGTTCTATATTCTTTGATAAATGCTTCTCCTACTCTGCTGCACAATGAATAAATGCATTAGGGATCCCCCTGCCTGGGCTAATCCCTAACTGCATAATCATGTAAGCAATTTTTTCCTTACTAAATCCTCCCACACCTCTCCATTTTCTTCTTTACCAGATATAAGAAATTTACATCTATATAGTAACTTTTTCCTTTATGTTATCTATCCATCTATATACTAGGCTGATCACCAAAAGGCGGGAGCCAAGATAAGGCACACACACATACACCCATGCATACTTACACAAGCACTCTCATCACTTAGTTCTTAGGTCTCTAGAGAAAAAAACTGGTCTTCTTGCCCTCACTGTGTGGTTCATCCACGCAGTGGGGCCAGATATCACTTGAGTGTCAGGGCCTGACAGCCAAAGCTGGTTTACCCCTGCCACCTCAAATGCATGACCCTTTTCCTCCTTGCACCTGATCTGATAAACTGATCATACCAGATGCACGGCAATCTTCTCCAAGAGTCATCAAGGCTGTGTCATTAGTCATGCATTCATCACGACTCTCCATTCATTTCTATCAGGCACAATCATCCTTCCTTGCTCCACAGACATTCCTTTTTCATTTAATGCTTTTTTCACACTGTCCATCTATCCCATTTGTGGCCTTACACAAGCACTCTCATCACTTAGTTCTTAGGTCTCTAGAGAAAAAAACTGGTCTTCTTGCCCTCACTGTGTGGTTCATCCACGCAGTGGGGCCAGATATCACTTGAGTGTCAGGGCCTGACAGCCAAAGCTGGTTTACCCCTGCCACCTCAAATGCATGACCCTTTTCCTCCTTGCACCTGATCTGATAAACTGATCATACCAGATGCACGGCAACCTTCTCCAAGAGTCATCAAGGCTGTGTCATTAGTCATGCATTCATCACGACTCTCCATTCATTTCTATCAGGCACAATCATCCTTCCTTGCTCCACAGACATTCCTTTTTCATTTAATGCTTTTTTCACACTGTCCATCTATCCCATTTGTGGCCTTCTCAACCACATGCCTCTCACATCTAATCCCATTATCTTCTTCATAAACCATTCCTCCTCCATCTTTTCAATATGTCCTTACCACCTGAATATACTCAGCTGAGCTTAACCAGCCAACTCTCTTGTAAAACCAGTTCTCATTTCAGCTCTCCATTCCTCACTTGTTTCATATGAATTACTCCACATACATTCCCGAGATCTCATCTCCATTACATTTAATCTCTTCTTCTCTGCTATTCCTTTATACAACCTTCTCCTTACATTAATTCTCATTGCTCTGCAACTAAACACTTTCTTTATTCCTACCAAAACTTTTCATACATTATTGATCCTAGACTTCACCTCCGTCTCTTTTCGTCCATCAGCAGTAATATTTGACCCTAAATATATAAAGCATTCCATGCCCTTGAGCAGTTCACTATTCATTGCAACATTTATCCTTCTATCACCAAACCCCTATTACATTGCATTGCTTTACTATTATTCTCATTCAGTTTCAATCTCCTCCTGCACACTTATGCAAACTCCTCCACCAGCTGACAACCAACTAATGCAGTATCATCTGCAATCAGTAGCTGATTCAGATTCCTCTCTTTGTCATCAGCATTCGCCAAGCTGAAATATCTTCCTAACATTGTTGCATTTACTTCCCTTATCACACCATCCATGTAAACATTGAACAACCACGGGGATATCACTCTTTCATATTCACAAATATGCTCTTAACCCGTACGGTGCTAGCCATTCTCAATGTAAACTTACCCCCAGTGCCAGCCATTTTTCAATTAAAAAAACAAACAATTTATAGGGTTCCTAACCATCTGAAAACAATTGAAAAAAATAATAAAAAAGATGTATGAGCACTTTATCCCCTAGGAATATTTCCGTTGGGACGTAGAGTCTGGCTGACGGAGATAGACCTATTTAGCTAAAAAAAAATTTAGCTATAATGGAAATATCCGTTAGCCGGACTCTACATCCTGACAGAAATATCCCTCAGTCAGATCCTAGGAGTTAAAGGCAATAAAACCTAACCTACCTTGAAGATGTGCGGTGACAGGCGATGACAGACCGCGCGTCAGATGGGAAGCAATGACGTCATCGCTTCCCGTCTGAAATGAGACCGTATATATACGGCGCTGGCAGTGCATGGCTTAACCAGTTATCAAGCACAGCATATTTATTTATTATAGCATTGATCAAACATGAAACTAACATCAAGTTGTATATTCCAACATCTGTAACTATACTGGACATACCAGTAGCTTTCCCTGATTTCATTATAGACAAAGCCTTACAAACAAACTCACTACCAACCAAAGGGCTGGTGGTAATTTTTTTTCTTCTTAGTTTTCCATTAAGATTCTCATACATTTTCCTGCCATTGGATTGTATTATCCTTGGATACCCATATGTAACTATTTTATGATTGACAGAGGTTGTAATTTTTCCTTTTTATATAGCAGTGTTGTCATTGCAGATAGTGCTTTGGACAGTGAAGGAGAGCACCAGTTCAGTTCTGATGAAATGGAAGAGCTTGAGGAGAGTGTCAAGACCAACAGCATTGAAAACACTCAAGGAAAAACAAAATTTGCTCTGTTCGAAAAGGATGATTCTGGTGAGGAAAGCAGTGGTGGCAGCGATGAACCTGAAAGTGAAGAAGAAAATGATGATTTTGGTTTGGGCAGTGATGAAGATGAGGATGATGGTGATGATAAAGATATTGAAAAATTATCAAAAAAAATAGATAAAAAGGAGAAGAAAGAGATGTAAGTAGGTAGTTGTTGAATTCTAACCATTTAAAACTCACAAAATGCAATAACATTTGACACAGAATAATTTTTACAATAAAGTAAAACCACGTTAAAAAGAAATTTGCCAATCGGAAATTATTAATGATTTTGTGCAGCAAAACAATATTTTGCACTTGCAAATTATAGGGGCCCTGTTTAGTCTACTTTTTGAGAGGATGACCAAGGCAGAAGAATACCAAGCTACTCATGTCCATTCACCTCGTTGTTGTACACTCTAGTCCTCTTTCGCTCACTTACTCCATCTCTTACTTCAACTCTTGATCTTCCCATTTTATGAAGGGTTGTCCTCTAACATCCAGAACATCTCTTCTAATTCTGTAAACTCTTTATTATATCACTCTTACCTTTTCTCCTAGGTGCCAAATCATCTAAAAGCAGTAAAGTTTTTTATATTTTTGAGATACTATCTTGACTATTGCTCCACAGCAATTATCTGGTCCACACATCCTCTACCCTTGCTGAATCCTCCTGTTCTGCACTTACATTTCTCTCTTAGCGTCTCATTTAAGATTTTTTCATACATCTTACGTAGTGTGTTGAGTAAGCTTATCCCTCTTATAGTTTTTGGGGTTATTCTTACTCCAATTTCCTATATATAAAGGCATGATTATGGCATTCTTTCAATCTTGTGGCATCCTACCTTGCTTCCACACTAGATTACATATTCAAATATCTCTTTAGACATTTTCCTCTTGTATTTTTTTTATACAAGTATGATATTCTGTAATAGTGGATGAGAAAATCATATATCTTTTATCATCAGTGCTGCAGGGGATGCTTACCTAGAGGAATCTGCTGAGAAGATTGGGATACAGATTCCTAGCCTGGAGGAAATAGGAAAGGAAGATGAAGACTCCCCAGACTTAGCCAACTTGAATGCTCGCATTAAAGACACTGCATTTGTCCTTGCTGACTTTAGGTAAGAATTACTGCTGGGGAAGGATTCCTGAAAGAATGATTTTTTTAGATTTACACTTATACTGCTGATTCATTGGCCTGTATTTCTCCAGCAGCTCCTCTGATCTGGTGTTCATGACATCATTTGTACCTACATGAATAATTAAAACGGTATTATTGTCTGCCATACTGGTTGCCTCATCTCAGGCTGCTGGTTGTCATCCAAACCACCACCAGGCATGCACATTCATTTCCTAGTGGATAGTGCTCTCTTGCAGAATTCTTGAAGCTATTCTCTAACGATGGAGTAGCCGATGAGTCTTGTCTCATGGTCCTCATATTGACTTCTGGCAGGATCTTGAAACTGTTATAAATTGGGATGGGTAAAAATTATTTATTATTAGTTCACTGGACACCATTTCTCACTGGAGTGAATGGTACTTCCCCCTGAATTACACGTTCAGAGAGACTTACATCTTGTTTTGTTGCAACTACAGTAGCATAACTCTTTGACTGATCTATAGATGAAAAAATAGGTGGTAAAACTGAGGCGTTTAATGTGACAAACTTATAAAACATGTAATTTAAAAAAAAATTCATTGTGCTCCTCTTACAAGACACACATACAATAGACTGATGAATCTGAACAGAAATTTGCAGCAAAATGCTCATCGCATACATCGTTTTTATGTGATATGTTTATATTACCGTATTTGATGGTATGTAATTTTTTTTAAAAATTCATTGTGCTCCTCTTACAAGACACACATACAATAGACTGATGAATCTGAACAGAAATTTGCAGCAAAATGCTCATCGCATACATCGTTTTTATGTGATATGTTTATATTACCGTATTTGATGGTATATAAGACGCACCCCCAATTTAACAGGGCATATTCAGGGAAAAAAAATTTTCTTTTAGTGTATTTGTATATTACAGCATAGTTTTTTTATGGCAAACTGTCATTACATTACAAAAAGTTGCAATACAAGCCAAAGCACCTTATGTATAGCAGAAAATATTATTAAGCTGGTATGCACTCATAATACACAAACTGACAACTTAGCGGTTTCCCACAAGTGACAATAGATGGCGCTTGGCCACCAAACTCGCCCATGTGTTTACTATTTGAACAGCTGGTATACTGTAAATACCGTAATTCTTTATAATATTTCTTTTCAGTACGGATAGTAATAATGTAAGATAATAATTCACAATAATAATGTTTCAGTAAGTACTGATAATATTATTAATGGAGCCAGGCTACTGTAGGTAGAAATGACCATCTGTAGTGAGCATCAGAGGTCTTGTCTTCATATATAAGACGCAGGAGTGATTTTTGGAGCCTTTTTTGGGGAAAAAAAAACATCTTATATGTGGTCAAATACGGTAGGTTGACTGTAGAAAGGATTAACAATGCAATTAGCGAGAAAATGGTCAGAAGCAGGTTGACAGATTCACGCTTTCAAAGGAGATAGTAATGAGGTATGTCAAGAATTAAAATGGTGGAAGGGTCAATCAAATATAAAACTTCTAATTAAGCTGGGTGAGGTAGTGACTGAGTTCTAGGTGTTGTAGGTCGGGTCTAATATTTTCAAGGCCAAAGTTTTGAGCCAGTGTTGAGTTGAAAATTTGCCTTTAGTAACAAAATACAAAATATACAGGGAGAGAATAGTTAATTGCTCACTAAAGAACACTACAGAGAACAAGCAAATGAATAGTAAGCTTGCATCAATAACTATAATGTACACAACTAAGAGGAAGTATTTGGGGTTACATAAATCTCAACACTCTAAATACTGTATATTGTGGCTTATAAGTCGATCTGGCACATTAGTCGACTTGTATAATTTGACCCCAAAATGTTGTACTAGAGGTTTACCTTGCAGAAAAGTCGACCCTCCTAAACTATTACTTAGCCTGGCCCAATGTCGGCCTGAGTCACTAAGTACTGGGTTGTAAATTAAGTTTAATCTACAGTAAAGTAAATAAAACAATTCAAACAGATTGAAAACATCACCGACTTCAAGCATTTCAACATAAACAAACAGTCAGTTTTTACTTTTTTCTGTACTTGCCTGTTTCACCACTATATCGGACGAATATTTACTTTTAAAATCCTAATGGTAAGTGTCCAATTACCTACAGTCCGGCTTCAAACGTTGGAACAAAAGAAACAAAATGATCATGATTGACTGCTTATTGTTGCCACCTAGTGATGAGCATTCTGTTCGAACAGTGGTTTAGGCTTACCATAAGTCTTAGTAGAATAACATATGTAAATACAGCCCTTAGGCCAAGTTCAGTAGCATTTTTCCAGTATCCTGATGTTACTGGTGCAAATATATTTAAAGGTTGCTATTTTATATCTACCCCATAAGTCGACCCCTAGTTTTGGCCATAAAAAATGATCTTAAAAACTCGACTTATAGGCCGCAATATACAGGAGTTAATAATCTCAACAAGGTGTATCACTTATGTATGTGCAAAGAGTTCAGAGTCGTGTCTAGGCTATCTTGATTGGCCTTTAAATCACTTGAAATTATGTAATTGAGATTCCTTTCCTTATTGATCATTAATGCTTCCACTGTGTAAAACTGCATTTATCAACATTGCGTTACATTTGCCATTCATTGGCCTGACAATTTATCGTATTTCTCTGCCATATGAGAAGCATTTTCCCCCCAAAAGATTCCTCCAAATATTACCCCCTGTCTTATACCCGAATGGTTAGGTTTTTGTAGGGTCAAGTACCAAATCTTGAGGCATACCCCTTTTTCTTTAAGCCAGTTAGACAAAACGCCAATTAAAACCACTATGTTTCTGCTCTAAGAGCCAGTCCTGAAGCCAGTTGTGAATGTTATCAGAAATACTGTCAGTAGTTTGTTATACATATATATTTGTTTACCATTTGTTAATCTCTCATATGACTTATATAAATATTCGGGGAGGCGGTGGTCTAGTGGCTAGCAGTCGGACATAGCAGCTCAGGGTCCCACGTTCGAGCCTCGGTATGGGCTGGCCACTTTTCTACATTACCGCTGAGTGGCCTAAGATCACCCACATGCTGCCCTAACACCATCCTCGCCGGGACTGCAACGTTATATGCACGAGGAGCTTCCGCTGGCAGCTTGAGTCTAAGAAGAAACAAGGCGTCACTTAAAAAAACTGATCCGCGCTAGTAACGCGCGGAGGCTAACCATATAAGGTCTCCCTGAAGCCTATGGGGGGGGGAGAGAGAGAGAGAGAGAGAGAGAGAGAGAGAGAGAGAGAGAGAGAGAGAGAGAGAGAGAGAGAGAGAGAGAGAGAGAGAGAGAGAGAGAGAGAGAGAGAGAGAGAGAGAGAGAGAGAGAGAGAGAGAGAGAGAGAGAGAGAGAGAGAGAGAGAGAGAGAGAGAAAAAAAAAAAAAAAAAAGCACTCTTGTTTAAATTCAGATGAGTCCACTTTACTGTTTTCAGATGTTCAACTTTTGCTCTAGGCTCAGGCCTCCTATTTCTTCAATAAACAGTGCAGGACATCCACAGTTCATGTATTTCACCAAATGGTTGTGGAAAATTTTCATAGCACCACACTTCCATCAAGTGGCTGTGCTGGTATACAATCCCCGTCAGTCATTTTGTAGTCATTTCATGTGTGTCATTTGTGTTATTACCATGTTCCTTAGCAAGTGGACCAATACCACAAGTGAGGGTCTTTCATTATTTACATACCTATAAAATTCTTTGGCATTATATTTACTTTCTTTCACTTTATATTCAAGTTTTTATTTTACTACAATTTAGTAATATCTTAGTTTTGCAGCAGATTCTGTCAAGCTCCAATTTGTCAGCTTGATTACTTGCTGATATGCATGAATTTTATGGTAATTTTTCTAAGAGAGAAGTTTTCTCTAATTTTATTATTCCACTTGTTTATTCTTAGTTTTTTATTTATTTAATTTTTTCTATATCATAAACCTTTGGCACCAGTAGGCTTATGGAGGCACAGATGGACTTGCCTCGCCTGTTATTTGGCGTAGGTTTTGATATTTTTTATAGTGACGCCTCAAATGTTTACGTTCTCTCTTGATTATGTTGAGAACGTGTGAGGCTAACTATTACTACTGCCTCAGATACATATAAATATTGTAAGTCCCGTCTGAGGACAGTATGGCAGCAATTTGGGTAGTCTTTGGCCACTCGGCGGTGATATCAAAGAATGAAAAGTGGTCAGCGAATAACGGGGATTCGAACCTGGGACCCTAGGCTCGCATACCTGAGTGCTAGACCACTATACCATTGCCTCCCCAGTTGCTAAGTGTCTGTTATAAAAAGATACACATGATATTATGGCCTTGAATTTTGTGGTGAAGAATTCCCATGATTTATCATTACAGTGAACCCTTGCATTAACTAATAAAAAATTAGAGCCAGTTGTACATTAGTGTGAGGGCATTTTTCATTGGGTGTGAAAATATGGATGTGTTTCTGGTCCTGTCATAGAACATGTAAATGTAGATCCTTTTCACATGGCGTGAGTGATATCCGTGTTTGTGCTTATACCTGGTCCTGTTCAAACTAAGGACTGATGTTTTAAATGTAATCTTTCACATCACGTGGGCATTGCCCACAGGCCCATTTCTGTGCATAGATGGAAGGTATAGTGCAAATTGCACTACTCCTACGTTGTACGATGCATCGGTTTATGGTATTTTGTGTATACGATAAATCTGCTTTGCTAATCCTTTTCCAATTTATGATCATCGTGTATTGTGTATACGATCGTTAGCCCCAGCGGCTGGAGCTTTATTACATTTTTACAAGTATTTTTTTACGATCACAGTGCCATGATGCCTTTGTAACAAACTTATACCACTTGACCAACTTGTCTTCTCTGTGCCATTCTTGAGCTTTGTACAGTGTTAGATGTATGTTGTGATTGTAAAATACATTTATTGTGATTTATTATATTACCAGTGTATGTCCAGCTAGGTCTACTTTATCTGATGTGAGGCGCATGCAAGAAAAAGCTTGTGCCTTGAAATGAAGTTTGATATTATCAAGCAGCATCAGGGTGATGAGGGAGCAAACTCCATTGGTTGTGCCTTTATGGCCAAATTATTAAACAACCCCTACTCCCTTTCATAGCAGAAGAAGGTGTTTGTGTACAAATTGGTCTTCATACAGCGTCTGAAGGGTTCCAATGAGGAGGAAATATGATCCTAGTGAAGAGGTGCCCAGGACCTTCAACAACCCTTTTACATATTTCTTGCTTTAGTCTATTGTTTTTCTTTGGTAATGTATTAGCTATTTGGTCTCAGAACATCAGAAATGTTCTGGGTTTCACATGAAATTGTATACTTTGCATGAATCGTTTTTTCTATTTGTTGAAGACTTAAGTGTTCCTGTACTAATGAACACCCATTATTAACAGTCCCCTGCAACTCATGAGAAAGGAGTTTTTATTTATTTTTTTTATCAATTAACCGTTGGCGCCAGTAGGCTTATGGAGGCACAGATGAACTTGTCTCGCTTGTTTTTTGGCATAGATTTTCAGATTTTTTATAGTGGTGCCTCAAATGTTTACGTTCTCTCTTGAATACGTTGAGAACGTGCGAGGCTAACTGGTACTACAGCCTCACATGCATATAACATTGAGGACAGTAAGGCAGCAATTTAGGTAGTCTTTGGCCACTCGGCGGTGATATCAAAGAATGAAAAGTGATCAGCGAATAACAGAAACCCGAACCTGGGACCCTAGGCTCGCATACCCGAACGCTAGACCACTGTACCACCGTCTCCTTGATTGAATAAACAAGAAGGGAGTGTATGGATAGGGAGAGGTGGAGACTCTTTTGCTTTGGCTATCCTCCTGGGGGACGTTCCCTTAGGGAATGATAGAATAGATAGATAGACTGCTCAAACAACCATTCAAAATGTGTTTAACTAATCCTGGAAAAAAAACATTAGTAGGGTTTGCTATGGTCACAACCATTCTATCCCTCCCTGGCAGGCAGTTGTATGTTATAACTCAAGTAGATACTTGCTATCTGTGTTCTTATGTCACTTTGTGCATATGTACAGGAAACAGGTTTAGCATAGAAATGCTACTGCTGATGATGATTAGTGTATTGCTTTATATATGATTGAGATATTTCTTCTCTTAGTATCATGAATCAATACATGTCTTTTTATATCTAGTTTAAGATTATACAGTAGATAACAAGTCTCCTTTAATACAGCAAGCGTCGGGAGACAGGAAGGAGCCGCTCTGAATACCTTTCAATATTTCTGAGAGACCTCTCCACGTACTACTCCTACAACACATTCCTTATGGAGAAGCTGCTTGATATGTTTGGACCCACAGAGCTCATAGAGTTCTTGGAGGCCAACGAACAACCACGACCTGTCACCATTCGCACCAACACACTTAAGGTGATTGAGCATGCCTTTCCACTTCTTTTTGCAGTGTTTATCATAAAACACAGTTGACCAGTGTTTTTATTATTTGAAGCTTGGTGATGTAAGCTGTCAACATGAAAATATGTAGATTTTCCCAGTAATGATTACTGATCACTATGTATTTCTGTACTCTATGTATTCCTTTATTATAAGATATTGCTATCATATTAATTGTATTATTATTATTATTGATATCTTAATCGTATGCAAGAAATTGATACAACATATTGGAATTGCCACCACATTGTGCTTCATCAAATTAGTTAATCTTTTATTTAGATTGTTTGTCTTTTCCAAGCCAGCAAAACTAGACAAGCTTGCAAGAATTATTGAATGAGAATGAATGACGTGAAAATTAATGCATGACCATTTATATATATATATATATATATATATATATATATATATATATATATATATATATATATATATATATATATATTATATATATATATATATATATATATATATATATATATATATATATATATATATATATATATATATATATATATATATATATATATATATATATATATATATATATACTGTCGACCCTCGATTTAACAGACTTCGGATTTAACGGACTCTGTCTGCTAACGGACAATCAACCCAGATCCGGACTAAAGTCCGTTAGTGTAAAAGAAAGTCCGGTAGGTGGCGGTCGCGTCTAACAGAATCCGTTAAAATCTAGGGTAAAACGCCCAACTTTTGGGCAATGAAATAGAAAAACCTTATATAACCAAACCTAACAGAACCAAACCTAACCTAACCTAATCTAACCATAACCTAACCTAACCTAACCATAACCTAACATAACACAATTAACCTAACATAACTTGAAAGTTATTTGCCAGGTAAACAATGGTGAGCACAGCCCGAAACCTTCACAGATGTGTTGAGTACACTATGTATAGTATGTAGGACTTCATATTTATATCGATATCGTCCGAGCAGTAGGTATGCAGATTTACCCAAATACTTTTTGGCTTACCTTAACCTAAGTTGTATGTACAGTATTTACAGTTGCACTCAATGGTTACTCTGAGTCAAAGGGAAGCGTCTGGGTGCAGCCATTAATCTTTATGCTCCGCCCACAATCAGCTGATGTATCGAGGCTCCACCTCCCTCCTCCTTGGCATCAGTGTTGAAACCACCATGGAGTCTAATAAGTGTGTATAGCTAGGTTAGGTTAGATAAGGCTAGCCTACTAATTTTTAGGCAAGGACTATTTATTTCTAGGCAAAGTATGATGCTTTTTCATTTCGAGAAACCTAACCCTAACCCCACCCCAACCTAACCTAACATTGCAGGGCTGTAACCAGATACTGGTCTTACCTACTGAGGCGGTGGGTATATAAAAATTAAAACAAATGTTTTAATAGTTTCCAGAAGTTGATATATATTGCATGATATTCTGCAACCTTAATTCTATCTGACACATAAGTATTAACCTCGGGAGAAGATGCTACACACACTTATTAAACTCCATGATGGTTTCAACACTGATGCCTAGAAGGAGGAGGGAGGCGGAGCCTAGGTATATATCAGCTGATTGTGGGCGAGCATAGAGATTAATGGCTGCACCCAGACGCTTCCCTTTGACTCGGAGTAAACATTGAGTGCAACTGTAAATACTGTACACAACTTAGGTTAAGGTAAGCCAAAAAGTATTTGGGTAAATCTACACAACTACTGCTCGGACGATATTGATATAAATATGAATACTATACATAGTGTATTCAACACATCTGTGAAGATTTCAGGTAGTGCTCACTATTATTTACCTGGCAAAACATCTTTCAAGCTATGTTAGGTTAATTATGTTAGGCTAGGTTATGGTTAGGTTACGTTAGGTTATGGTTAGGTTAGGGATTTGGTTCAATTAGGTTTGGTTATATAAGTATTTTATATTTGTTGTCCAAAAGTTATGCGTTTTCACCCTAGATTTTTTTTTCGGAGTGCAATATTATGACCTTTTATCAAGCAACGTACTTTTTACACTAACGGAGAGGGCTCCCTCTGCATTAGTCCATTAAATCGAGGGTCGACAGTATATTGAAACAATCTTGAGCGGTTACAGCCTTTATTTTCTATGTTGCTTGCTACGTTTCACCGTTCGCAGATGGCATCTTCAGGCTAGAAAGGGAAAACAATACAGTCTAGCAGACAGGATATATATAAAATATAATGCCTAATGTAAAACAATCAAAGAGATCTAATAATAAAACTAAATAAAATCAGAAAACTAAAAACATTTACTATCACGAAACAATAAAATAAGTAAAAAAGAAAATATAATTACTAACATAAGAAAAAGAATTCAAAGATATACTATAATAAAGAAACTAAAAGAATAGAGAGTAAGATAGAACAACTGTACCTCCTGTGCTGGTCGGTTCCCGTGTGGAGAGAGTGTAAGGGTAGGTTGGAAAGACAAAGACTCGCTATGGTATCTCGGGGTCTCAAAACTACCCTTACACTCTCTCCACATGGGAATCGACTAGCAAAGGAGGTACAGCTGTTCTATTTTACTCTCTGTTCTTTTAGTTTCTTTATTATAGTATATCATTGAGTTCTTTTTCTTATGTTAGTAATTACGTTTTCTTTTTTATTTTATAGTTTCGTGATAGTAAATGTTTTTAGTTTTCTGATTCTATTTAGTATTATTATTAGATTGCTTTGATTGTTTTACATTAGGCATTATATTTTGTATATAGCCTGTCTGCTAGACTGTATAGTTTCTCTTTTTAGCCTGAAGATGCCATCTGCGAACGGTGATACGTAGCAAGCAACATAGAAAATAAAGGATGTAACTGCTTAAGATTGTTTCAACATTTCTTCAAGTTCTCTCATGGAATATATATATATATATATATATATATACCTATCTACCTATCTATCTCTATCTATCTATCTCTATACATCTCTATCTCTATCTCTATCTATCTATCTATATCTATATCTATATCTATCTATCTATCTATCTATCTATCGATCTGTCTGTATGTATGTATGTATGTATGTATGTATATATATATATATATATATATATATATATATATATATATATATATATATATATATATATATATATATACTGTCATACCCCGCCGAACACGAGTCCACCGTGCACGAAATTTGCATTTACATGAATAGGTAAAATATCCTATGGCTTGCCAAACACGACTTTGACTAGCGATAACACAATTTGAATTTCCCGCCGGATTTTATGCGCCATTTTGGTGGGCTCTGCTCAT
>JAXIVD010004254.1:32500-37569 GCA_036785275.1 Cancer borealis | reverse complement strand
GTGACAGTGAATATATGTAGACACACACACACACACACACACACACACACACACACACATACACACATACGCACATACGCACACGCGCACACGCACACACGCACAGACGCGCGCACACACACACACACACACACACCACACACCACACACACACAGTAATAAGTTGAGTTTCCTCGGTGAGTACGTGAGGTTATGTTAGCCGGCATGCCACATCTATTACTAAACCGGGCCAAATACCATACACACTCGCTACTACTATATACTTTATATAGTATTATAGTATATATAGTATTAATATAGTATTATAGTAGTATAGTTTATAGTATTAGCGAGTGTGTATGGTATTTGGTCTGGTATAGTGATACATTTGGCAAGATCCCTAACATAACCTCGACTCCTCACTCGTCTTACACGGGAATGGAAGAGAAACACAAACAGCAACAGATCTTAGGGTCCCTGCATATATTGTGTTGCTGAGTGTTGTTTTGATTTCCAACAAGCACTACTACATCATGTGTGTGTCATTCACCATGGTCTGGAGGATTACGCGCTAGACTCGTGATCGCTGTGTCATGTGATTCTGATACCACACCATTACCGCCACCTCATTCATTATTATTATTATTATATTATTTATTCATCATTATGGTGATGGTGAGGGTGTAGAAAGGATATGTAAGTAAGTACGGTGCACACATATACACTTACACATACATAGGACGTGGGTCCTATCGCCATATAAAGGCAGCCCACGACCTGACTGATGGCCTGACAAATTCTTTCCTTAGCGGTTGGTTTACACTGCTAATTTTTTTCTTTTTTTGAGGAAAATAGACAATAATATTTATAATATTTTTCATGATTATTTCAGTAAATTCAATTATATGATATAAAATGAATTACTTAAATTATATTTCTTCTTCCTTCATTCTCATTAGCCTTACCCCCTCCCCCCCTCTCTCTCTCTCTCTCTTTCGAGACCAGAGGTCTTGTAATCCTCCATCTTTTTGGTGACCGGGCGCTTATTTTTAACAAACTCACCAACTCCCTGCTTTTTGTCCTATATACTTGAAAAAATTCCTTGGTCAGTTTTTACCTGGCAACCTACCTTAATCTCGTGTTTTTTCTTAACTGTTCATGTTAGCTTCTTGACTGTCCTAACTAGTTCGATAGACTGTTCCCTATAGTTCTTCTGATCTGCCTTAACCCTTTTATATTTCTTTTCAGTCCTGTTGTATGCTTTAATATGTTAATCGTCCATATTGGATCGTTCTTACATGATCTTATCGCCCTATAAGGAATATTTAGTTTCTGACCTGCAATCAAATTTTCAAGGAATAATGTATATGCCTCCTCAGCCCTGACTGACTCTCCCTCCTGCAAAATCCTGATCTGATCTCCCTTCACAGCATAAGCAGGGTAACGCTGAATAGATCAGAATGCGATTGATTTGGGTGTACAAGTTAGCTCATACCTCCGTCCCAGATAACAATGTATTGAGGCTAGAAATCGGGCGTTAGGATTCATTGGCAGGAGTATTAAAAGTAGAAGTGCTGAGGCATAGACTACACCGTATGGTGTAGTCTATGGCTGAGGTTATTCTGGAGTTGTATTTGGCGTTAGTCAGATCTTGCCTCGATTATGTAGTACAGTTTTGGTCCACATATTATGGAATGGATATACTTTTGTTAGTCAGTGCAGAGAAGGATGACCAAAATGATGGAAGGGATTCGTAATTTTAGTTATGAAAGGAGACTAAAGCTTTTGAAATTACTACATAATTTCATTTCTTGCATAGCTGGAAAGGTTTTATGGAAAAATAGATTGAAGTGGTGCAGATCACAACAGGAAGGGGATGTGTATATTATATTTTTTTATCACTGTGGATGAGTTTAATCTTGAACAGGTGGCTCACGATAACATGTACTTGCCTTATAATAGTTTTTATATGAGAAAAAGAAAGTGATCCAATTAAGTCTCTTCCCTATTATTTGAAGGCTCTTGTCATACATCTGCCTGATAAATTCTCCAAGAAATTATTCTTTTTCATCCACCCATTGTTCATTGTGACTATACACCATCATCGTCTATTCCATGTCCATCACTTGTCAGATCAATACAAGTTTAAACTGGTGAAAAAAATAACCTTAGGCATAATAAGTAAACTGACTTTATTTCAGGTGCAAAACGGTACTATAGATAGTCTGGCAGAGACAACACCTAAAAATACAAGACCCCACCACCTTGGGAGTTCTGTTGAGTATTGAAATTTAATCTATAATTGCTTGTATAATATTCACTTAATATAATTTGCATTTGATGAATAGATAGTACCCTATACTCTAGATCAGCGTTTCTCTAGGTTTTGACCCTTGCAGAACCTTTAAAATAAATTGCATGTCTCAAGGAACCCCTGCACAAAAAAATTATATACCATATTTTCTCATATTTTTTTTCATTGCAGTTCACGTGTCTCTTAGCCCACTTGACCTCCAGGCGAGTAGAAGTGGAGCCAAATTAACTAGTCCAGCCACATTGAATAGTCAACATAATATTCCCAGTCAACCTGACTCCATCCAATTTGTAACCCTTCTCATGGAAAAATGTTTATAAAATTGTGTATATTTGAAGTATTTCGCCGAACCCCTAGTGACCTTTTGTGGAACCCTGGTTGAGAAACGCTGCTCTAGATGTTGGTTTTTGGAGACTGGTTCTTAATGTATTTATCCTATCACTTGCAATGCTTACATTATCAATCATTGTATCAAACCTTTAACAGGAGCAAGTCACTATTGAGTTTTGCTAATTATGTGACAATTTAGTTTTACCCTTCTACTTATTGTTTCCTCAGAACCATGTCAGTCTCCAGTGACGGCCAGGGATGCATGTTGAAAGTTGCATTCTTCCATTTTCTTGTTTGTGGACCTTGCGTGTCAGACTTGTGGACTTGTAGTGTTGCAAGTAACGAGCTTCCTAGTGTTTTAAAAGAGTTCGAAGGACTCCCCACATCAGACATTACTTAATTTTTTTCTTTTCTTCAAGAAAGTCATTCCAGTTTGTCTCTGGAGACTCTTTGAAGTATCATTGTTACTATTTCATGCTATTTTTATATTACAAAATAAAAGTATTTATTAGAAAATAAAGTATTATGACTATCCTTTTGAACCTGTCAGAGGTACTCTTGCCTAGGTGGCAATTTAGCAACCTGTTGCAGGTATCTTGCTTCTTAAGTGGTACTCTTAAACAGACAGAACTGAGCAGGAGCAGATCCTCTTGGGTCTATCTACAGTTTCTGATTCCTAACGTAGAATGGCCACAGCTTAAGCTTTCCTTACATGTACCTCTGCCTTCCCTCTTTCATACATGTACTCCATGAGGAGGCGGTGGTAGTAGTGGTCGGGCATACCAGCTCAGGGGCCCGCGTTCGAGCCCTGACACGTGCTGGCCACTTTTCTGTGGTAATACCACCGAGTGGCCTAATATCACTCACATGCTGCCATAACACTATCCTCGACGGGACTGCAAAGCTATGTGCACGAGGAGCTTCCGTTGGCAGCCTGAGCCTCTCGATAAGACACAAGGTGTCAAAGACTTTAATGGGCGGAGGCTGACCATCAAAAGCCTCGGATCTTTCCTCATGAGGGTCCTTGGTCTCTCTCGTTCACTCTCTTCCCATGACTCAACCACCTGAAAGTATTTTTCACCCATTCCACTCCACCACACTCGCTCCATGCCCACATCTGTCATGTAAGTTCATTGTACGCCACATGCTCCTCTCGGATAACTATTTTCACCACGCACTCATGACTACTGTGGCCTATTCCTCGTTAGTCTGATAATGTGGGTGGGTAGGGGGGGTTATTGATGATTTAAGATAATTTTCAGGACTACACATCCTTGAAGTGCAAGTTAACAATCTGCCAGCTGCGTCGTCCTCTCCTCTGCAGATTAAACGGCCTCGGTAGAGTCTATTCACTGCATGCAAGCATCTTTCCTTAGTGCCCTCCATCTGGACTGCATCAATCTGAAAAATGAGGAGAGGGTTCAACATGGAAGGTAGTGATGGGATCCTTGATGCACATGATAAAATTACTTAGGGATAGCATTATAGTCCCAACAGTACATAGAGGAGAGACCTGGATGTAGAATAAAGCCAAAGATCCAGGATTCAAGCAGTGCTCATGAGTTATTTGGTATGTGTAATAAAGGAGATAGTGAATTCTATGGAGTAATGAAACTCGGTACCATGAGACAAGTATGGTTACCCTAAAAGGAGGTATACAAAGGAAGAACAAATTGCAACAGACCGATTTACCCTTACGAGGCTGTCAAGCTTATCTCAAACTACACTCTCTAATCTAAAATAAAGCACAGAAGGTAAACGAAACAAGGAGTGCATACACACATTCATGTATACAACACATGCACTTAGTCCCTGCTCCCTCCAGAAGAGATAAATCCATGCATTGGAGTAGATCATTCTCACAACAAGGCTCGACAGCAAAAGGTAATATAGTCCTGCGCCTCTCCCTCCCTACATGTGATTTGATCAACCAACCACAACAGGTGCACAGGAACCTCCTCCAGGGGCCTTCAAGGTTGCGTCCATTCTCATGCATTCACCACTGCTCTCAATTATCTTCTATCATGCACAATCATTCTTCCTTGTTCCATAAACATTCCTCTTTCCTTCACTGCTCTCTTCACACCGTCCATCCATCCCATTCATGCCCTTCCTCTCAACCTCACACTTCTTGCGTCAGATCCTATTATTGTCTTCACCAACTGTTCCTCCTCTATTCTCTTCATATTATTCAAACCACCTCAACACACATTGCTCTGCTTGATCTGCCAATTCTCTCATAACACCAGTTATAATTGTACAGTGAATGCTCAGTTTAATGGAATAACTGAGCCAAGCAGAGTTCCGTTATATCAAGCATTCACACTTTACTACTTATCTTGCACAAATAGGCCTAGAACATAAAGAAATCCACCAGAGCACAGAGTTGTTGATGAAAAGGACTCAAAAAATGTATGCATCTGCAGACGTTAGCAAATATATATAT
>JAXIVD010004254.1:5000-27500 GCA_036785275.1 Cancer borealis | reverse complement strand
ACACACACACACACACACACACACACACACACACACACACACACACACACACACACACACACACACACACACACACACACACACACACACACACACACACACACACACACACACACACACACACACACACACACACACACACACACACACACACACACACACACACACACACACACACACACACACACACACACACACACACACACACACACACACACACACACACACACACACACACACACACACACACACACACACACACACACACACACACACACACACACACACACACACACACACACACACACACACACACACACACACACACACACACACACACACACACACACACACACACACACACACACACACACACACACACACACACACACACACACACACACACACACACACACACACACACACACACACTCACTCACTGTTACCTTGATGGCGGAGAGAACTCTTCATCACTGTCATCATCATCTAGTCTCATAATCTCTGTGTCTGCATTGTAGTTACTCTGAGTCTGTTTCGAAACCTTAAGAACAGGCAAAACATGAGACATGGAAAGACATAGGTAAGTAACAAGGTGATTATCCTCAATATGTGCATAGTTTATGTTAGAGTATTTAATATAGTTATCTATAGCCTCTAACACCTCGTTTCCTCTGGGAACATTAACACTTTCAATAACTTTTTACACAACTCACTTATAACATTGGTTATGAACATTAGTATATAATCAAAGGATATATAAAATGTATATATGGGAGAACATGAAGCATTGAGACATTCATAAAACAATAAATAAGTAAATATACACAAACCTCATCTTCTTCCTTCTGCAAGCTGACATCATTCTTGCATTCATCTCTGAAGGCCATAATGTCAGCCTCAAGGTCTGCTGGATCATTATACTCCTTGTTCAGGCTGAGGATGTGCTCCTGCATGCGCTGCATCTGGTAGCTGTGAGCATGAAAAGAATGTAACCATTACTATTTCTATTACTGTATCAATGATCTTATAGGGTAAAATAAGATGTGATTGTTACTAGTGTTGCAAACAAAAATCTTATTGGGAAAAAATGCAGCATGCAAGGCATTCCCATTGAGATGAGTCAACAGTGCCACAGTCAAGGAATAGATGGTTAAGTACTGTTAACCTCCCAGTGTTGGGTTCTATGTTTTTTTTATTTGTTTTGTTTCACCTTTGGCTTTGTTGTTCAAGTAATTAGGGAGGAAGAGGTCATTTTGATTGTTACTAATTCGACCATTGTTTCATAGCTCTTGTCATATTTCACTATATTGTCTTGACTCAAAACGGAGTCAACCTCACGAGTAGGCTGCAATGTTAGCCAGAACACTTGGAAATTTGAGTGCCTTAACATCTTGCCATCTACCATCCTCCATTTGGCCTCTCCTCCTGCATCCTCTTCTGCTACATTAATCGTTACTGGACTCTGACTCTGAGCCACGTCCTTGGTGGTCCTTGGTGGTCCTTCTTGTCAAATTCTATTTCTTACATTGCATAACATATTGCTGTCATTTAATTTGGAAGAACCATAAACCTATGAAATCTGTGTACTTTACTTATTGTTTCAATTATCTGCAGGTTTACATCTAATTACTATCCACTAATAACATTGGAATTCATGTGAGTTATAATTTGCACCACAAATTATGGTAATATTATATTTCTTTTAGCTAAGCAATAAGAAATTTGTTTTATCAAAAAGCTGTGAAATGATTAATTTTGCTGTAAAATATATTGAGTATATATAGTGGTGTCTCATTGCATTTTTGAGGGATAACAATACTGTGCTACATTTCACAATTTCCTTAATGTGTCTTTACTTTACTATTCTCTAAAGAAAAGTTACTGGCATAATAGAACAACAATTGCCTATGAGTTTCTGAAAACACATCAACATTATCATATACATGTGTGGAGCTCAAGGTCATCTTTCTATTCCTATCCTAGTTATTTTTCTGAACACCTTTTGCTTCAGACATAATCTTTTACATAATTTCTCCGCCATTCTTTTTACATGATCAAACCTCTTAGCATTCCCTGGTCTGAGTTTAACAGTGAGCTCAGTAACAACTTTCACCGTCAGTATTTGCTGCAGAATAGGTGAGGATCAGTACTAAAACACTACTAACACTGTGAGTGTTAGTTGTGACATAAACACAAGTCCTCTAAATGATAACCAGAACCACTTTCATATATCTTATCAAATCAAATTAAAGGTATACGACTTCAGTTTTAGTGTCACAAGTTTAACATTTTGTATGGAAAGAAGAGTTGCTTTTCAGTACCTAACAAATATAAACATAGATGGACAATACATGTCTTCTTAACTGTTTCATTATTAATTATTGATCTGTACTCACTCGATCATGTTGGATATTGCAAGCTTGTCGTCCTTCTGTACATAAGCACTGACAGCAGCGCTCATCCCTTGTTGAGTAAGGAGGTGCATTTCACAATCTGGCAGACTTTTGTTATTGAAGATTTCCTCCACTTGCTCCTCCACTGAGGTGATCACCTTTCCAGAAGAAAATGAAAGTTTCATTGATAACCAGTATTCCACAATAATATCTATCTATCATATATATATATATATATATATATATATATATATATATATATATATATATATATATATATATATATATATATATATATGTATATATATATATATATAACCCTAAAGAAAAGAGATTGTTCTTCTGCCCCCACTATGCAGAGATCATCCATGCAATAGGGCTGAAGATCACATCCATGACAAAGCACGACAGCAAAAGCTGTTTTACCCCTGCCATTTCATACCCATGACCATCTCCCTCTCTGCAACCAATTTAATCAACTGATCCTAACAGTGGACATAATAACAATTACAAAATAATACTCACATCGTCTACACGGATGGAATTGTCACGGACTCCCGGGGAAGATGACCGTTCACCACCATGTTGCTTCTCTGTCTTCTCTCGACTAAAGATGACCAAGTCCTCTGTGTTAGCCACTAAGCCCTCAAACTTGAACCCAAAGCGACAAGCATTGAAGACTTGGTTCTCCTCATGGTAAATCACACGTACTCTTATTAAGGGAAGGGTGGGCTGCCGTGGGTGTCCTGAGTGAAAGAGAATGGAGTTGTGGAGGACAGAGCTGATGATAGAATGTGAGGTGATGAGGGATGGGAATAACAGTACATGTATCATATGCAGGAATCTTCCACATTCCTATTCTTGATGTTTTTATTTTTATTTATTGTCATACAGTTGCATATATCTCCTCTTACATGACTTAAGTCTGCCTTTATGGTTCATAATCTGCCACAACAGCTGACAAAACAGTAGCATCTAAAAAATGGTGAATACCGCCACTCCTGATTACTGATGTCACTCAGTCTGGGATCATGCTGCCAAATCCTTTTTTCTTAACTTAGAAAAAAATTTTGGTTTACATTTGTGAAAGATTATTTGATCAAATATCTTTTACTACAGGAAAATAACCACCATAAAAAAAAGTATATTGTGGTGCCATCCACATCCTTCTTGCATACAGAACAAAACCAAACACCACTCCTTAATACCACCAAACCACTGCTTATCAACACCTTCATTTTGCCTACATTCACACTTAATACCTATATTCCATACCCTCTCGCCAGCTCATCAATTTTTATACATTTTCAAAACTATTTTCAATCAAGACCAAATCATCTGTAAAGAGTAGCTATCAGGGATGTCCACTCCTAATCCCTTGACATTAAGAGAAAGGTTTATAATCTAATGTACAGAAACCTTAAGAAGAAACAAATAATCACCCACCTGTCAGCAGCTCCTTGGAGCCTTTTAGCAGGTTCCTCACACGTTCTTCTACAAACAACTCCACAGGGTTTACTTTAGTCTGAGGTTCACTGTCCTTCCTCCCTCGATCAACCCCGTTCCTGGCACTACCCTGCCCTCTGGCTTTCATCATCAGATCCATAACACTGTCCTCTTTGACTATATCTTTCTTCCTTTTAATCTGATTCACTTCCTTTTCTATGTCATATTGGGAGAGAACTATTTCCTGTGGATGGGGCAGAGGATCATGTGTGTTTTACTGCATAGATGTAGATCAACACTCACATATCATTTACATAGACATACACAAACATCCACAACCTACAAACAGATATTTTTTAGCAAAGCAGAACATGTTGATAGTAAGTGTAAGGAAAGATTCACATTGAAATGATGGATATAGCCACAGAAAGGGCAATTTTAAACTTAGAATATAAAGTAAGTGCATGGTAACATTCCACTTGCTCTGTAATTGTAAGAACAAGAAGATAAGGGTATGTGTGAATGTGAGCCAAAGTAGAGTTGCACATATACAATATCACTCTAGATCAGTGATTTTCAACCTTTTTCATCTCACGCCACATTTAGCTAGGCAATGAAATGATCGAGGCACACCATCAGAATTTAAGGAGATATTTGATTATTTAAAAACTTGTACAGCAACCTTGTTCGGGAATTGACCAACACAAACACCTTCCAACACGTTTTCCGTACGTCTCGACAACACACTTACCCCCCTTTGTTGGTCTAAATTGCTCAAGAGGTTGCTGGAGAACAAAATCCGGCACTCTTTCGGAACCCGGGTCCCTCCTCTCTCAGCTGCTATCCGCAGGCCCGAGTTGCCAGTTATGCATTTTCTGCTGCGGTGTTACCATGCTGGGCGAGCGTGTCATCCTGGTAGCGCTCCCTTCGACATGTCAAACACTCACACTAACTCCCTACCACACTTATGCCAAGTATATATTCCAATTTTTTTTTTTCTCGCTTGCACTGAGTAAGGCAGTAGGAACAGGAAATAAGATAATAAAAAAAGAGACCTGCGTGAAGACCAGCATGGTAACACTGTAGCAGAAAATGCATAATGACAACTCTGGCCCGCGGATAGCAGGTGACACAGGAGGGACCCGGATTCTGAAAGAGCGCCCAAAATCCATCGAACTGTTGCTCTGATTTGACTCGTTTGACTCGTGAGCCCACCTTTATATCTCTGACTTACATCCCTGAGCACGTCAGGCAGCCTGCAAAAAAAAGTGGTATAGCAATACCCCCAAGCCACCCTCGCGCATGCGCATTATTGCAGGGTAGTGGAGATTGGCGGTTCTACACGACTGAATCCAGGAGAGACTGCCAATTGGCCCTTTAATGAACAATACATTTATTTATTGTAGTGTTGAAAAATAAGAGTTTAAGACATAATTTCAAAATGTGTCTAATACAATTTCTGGAAAAAAATACTGGAAACCCTGTCCCACGACCCTTCCTTGAAGGAGGATCAACCCTACTAAGACACCTGCGGCACACCCACGGATGCTTCACGGCACACTAGTGTGCCGCGGCACACCGGTTGAAAATCACTGCTCTAGATCAAAAGTGTCAAACTGAAAACTTTTTGAGGGCCAATTCTTATTTCAGTTACTGTCTTGAGGGCCAACAAAAGTACATAGCATATTCGCAGAACTGAAATTTACGCTAATCTCGCAGGCCACTTACATTCCAAACATTCCAAGAGCCACATTGGGTCTGAGGGACATGAGTTTATAACCTTGCTCTAAACATTACATGAAATGGCAAACAGTAGATATCAATCTACATGAAACTAAAGGGGATTTACCTAAATCACCTCTGAAGAGTACGCTATATTTATATATTCATGAATTCAAGATGCAGGATAATGTTCTTCCTCTCAAAAAGACAGAATCAGGTGGATCCTTAACCCTTAAAATAAACATACATGTTAACTACAGACCTCAAACACGAAGGGACGCACAGTCTTGAGGGTCAGAGGGTTAACTTTGAACTGCCGGTGACTGTTTATCTGCAGCAGGAAAACACACTTTTCTGAGGCCTCACCAGGGCTTAGTGAGGTGGCCACAGAACTCCCTGGGGGGGGAAAAAAAAGAGAGAGAGAGAGAGAGAGAGAGAGAGAGAGAGAGAGAGAGAGAGAGAGAGAGAGAGAGAGAGAGAGAGAGAGAGAGAGAGAGAGAGAGAGAGAGAGAGAGAGAGAGAGAGAGAGAGAGAGAGAGAGAGAGAGAGAGAGATGCATTACAATCACAATAATATACAACTCGACACACGCAGCATAATACATTTCACATCCGACCAGAAACCACTTGTAATACTCCACTTCTTCGTAATTATTCTCCTGGACTCCAAACACTTCACATCACACCTAAAACAATGTAAACACAACAAAACACACACACACACCTTCCCCACATATACCACCAAACATTCCACTCTACATACCCTGCACCCCACCACATGCCTCACCTTACACCCTCCATGACATCCTCAACCAATCACCAACACACCAATTACCTGGCTGTAAGATATGGAACTTCTGGCTTGAGGTCAATAATTCCTTGCAGCAGTCATGTTCATGGCCCCAGATGATCAGGTCAAGGAAGGGGTCAAGAAAGGACTCAGGCAAGTAGTTGGAGGGTCCACGCTTGGCCCTGTTCTGGTGCAACACCATCAAGTTGAACCATTCACTGAGGGATTCCTTTGGCCGAAGCATCTTCACCTACAGAGGAAAGGAAAAGAAATTGGAAGAAAAGCAAAGAAAGGTGCCAGAGGGAAACAAAGTCTTAGAGAAAAAGGTAGAAAATGTAGATAATTTAATCTATCTATATACCCAGCTAATATTCCCTTTAGAAAGGGGAGATAGCCAAGACAAGATATTTAGGGTCATGGGGAGACATTACTCGTCTTTTTGTAGGAGAGAATACAGAGGAGGGGCTTCCCAGACTCCTCATTCTGTCCCCTTTAGCTCACTTTCTATGACCAGTTGAGAATATGCTGATTGCATTCTTGGCCAAAGAAATAGCAGTACCTTTTTTTCCACAAAGAGGCGGTGTAGTCTCTCATCCTTGATTGCGGATAGACCATACAAAGCCAGCTTGGCATTCCCTTTCTCCAGCAGGATGGGTGACATCTTCACCTCACGTAAGTCAGACACACGACCAAAATAGTTGATAAGTCCTGCACTTGACAGCATCTCCAGGGCACATAGGAATCCCAGACCTACAAAAGAGACAAGGAGAGTGAGGTGAAAAGTGTGGTGTTGGAGTGAAGTAATGTGAAGGCATGGGCTGCAAATAGGTAGGTTTAATAAATAAGCACAGGTTATATAGCGTAAATGGGAAGTTGTATTTTGTAAGCACAAATCAAGTGTAATAAATAGCATTTCTACAGCACACTGGCACCTGGAGATTAAGTAAAGCACAAAATTTGAGTCAAACTGTGTAAAAAATTATAGTAATATTTTTCACAATAAATTACAAATATGGGGTAGCTAAGTTTCCTTCAATGATGCTTTGGATCAAAATAATCATAAAGAACTACATGTCTGGAGCCTTGTAAAATCATGTAAGAACTTGATTACTTTTGGTGTTTGGATATTCTATTGACTGTTAAAAAAGACTGAATAACTTGGTGAATACCTGCTGGGTCATCATGGTTGCCATGGATGGAGAACACTGGTATGGACACATTCAAATTAGGGTCAAGGTAATTGACCTGTTTTGAAAAGTTCATTGCAGTATCACTCAAGATGTTGAAGTGCACAGGCCTAGATTGGAAAGTAAGGCCTCATCTAAACAGTATCTGAGTACACAATGTTCTTGAAGATTACCACAGATAAAATATATGCCAAAATTATTTTAAAAACTAAAACCTTTAAAACAAGAAACTAGATAAATAAATCATGCATATTACGCCTCTGCTAACTTGGCTGTACAATTCAGATTTTATGTGGAGTGAGTATTGCTTCCATTCCAGACCTTAAATTGATCATCATTACCTTGTCATCATAACCTCTATGATCACCAACTCATATTACAAACACCCCACACTTATGGCTTCAACCTTGTTTGATGATTTAGGATACAGCCAGGCTTTTCAGGACTAATTACTCACCAAAATGGAGTGTTTTCTATATCACTTTTCTCATCCTTCCTCAATAAAGGTACTTACAAACACCACACTCCACTCACCTGTCCCCAAAGGTGTATTTGCGTAGCAGGTTCATACATCGCACCTGGCAGTGACGAGATGGTTTGTTCTCATGAAAGAGATCACCACCAAGAAGGATGAAATCAACGTTGTGCTCCACTGCCAATTCAAGTACCTCCTCGAAGCTCTGGAAGCTGTCATTGCCTGAAAAAAAGTAGTTATGTGCAGAGAAGAGGAATGAAAGAATGCAGGAGTATATGAGATGTCTGGAAGGGTGGGAAGACCTCAAGCCAATATTCTTGCAATGGTGATAAAAGACAGTGACATCTTTACTCTAATGATCATAACTGGTCTCTGTGAGGAAGCACCTGACACACACATACATAAATACGCACACATCTCACTCACACATATAAGAGCATAGGATTCTCAGCCTTCCGCTCCTGCCAGGATTGCAAGGTCACAAACCCTCGGCTTACTGCCACTATATACTGCTAGGTGAGCATGGGTTACAGTGTTTAAAAAGACAAACCATTTTGTTTTCATACGACCTGGGATTCAAATCGACGATATATTGGTTGTAAGCCGAGTGCACTTGATAAGAGCATCAAATATTCTGTGGTCATAGCAGTTAGCTGCTGAAAATAATATGATGTAAAGTTGGAGTCAGAGTCGTAACCCTAAGATTTCCTGGAGTCGGAGTAAGAATTTTAAAAATCTGACACCACACCCTTGTGTGTGTGTGTGTGTGTGTGTGTGTGTGTGTGTGTGTGTGTGTGTGTGTGTGTGTGTGTGTGTGTGCGCGCGTGCGTGTGTGTGAAGTTTATCCATGTAAACACTTCTTATAAGACAAAAAATAGTTCATTATATACCACAAGAATGATAAATAAGTGAGGCCTAAGAAAAATATGTAATAGAAAATGCTAATAAGGACAGAATATGATACAGCATAATTACTTTTTTTTTTTTTTTTTTTTTAAAGTTTGCAGCATTCCTGTTTATCATTGCACTTGCATAACAAAAGCTTCATATTTTTTTTTACTAAGATTATGATTTTCATTCTGCTGAAGTGATTTTATGCACTTACCTCTCTCAGGGTGCTTCTCTGCATAGCCAAGATGGGTGTCAGTGGCTACCAGGATGTGGAATGAGTTATCATCCATTGCTTCACCTGCATCAAAGGGATGAATATCATATACCTTCTCTCCTTCGTCTCATCTGAGTGCTTCCTATCCACACTTTTTTTCTCTAGGATCTAGGGTCTAGGATCAGTAAATTTTTACATCTTCACCATAATGGCATGTGGCTATGAAAGAAAATAGCAGCTGCACCTCGTCCAATCACCGACTTTTAGTCATAGAAAACATTTGATAGCTTCTAAATTAACATAACGTAACGTAACCTAAACTAACCAAACCTTAACTTATATTGACAAATAACAAAACCTTGTTCAAACCAAACTAAACTTTACTTTTCCAAGAGAAGAAAACAGAAAACATTGAATATCTCACAAACTAAGAATTTGCGATGGAAATGTAATTAAGAAAACTTTCTCAGAATGCATCAGGTAATGTAAAACTATAACCCTCATTTCTCTAGAGCATTCTGGTGAAGATGTAAAATAATACCTTTAGTATTTACCTTTAGTATTGGTCATTAGATAACCGTGAGGGTAATGAGACCACATACCAAAACTCAGTATATGGTGGTCTTCAATGTTTCGGTGGCATTTCCCTGGCTTAGTTGTGTCTGTTGGAGGTTGTGTGTGGTGAGAAGAGTTGTCCACGTTAGTGTAGTACACATTTAGGTCCCCTAGTGCCTGGCGGCCTGGCTTTGTTGTCTCTGGTAGTGCACTTCTTCACATGGACTGTGCCGGTGTTTCCTGCTTGATTTTGATTATTTGGCCTCTCTTGATTGTCAATTTTTTCTCTGGCTGGGATTCTCTGATGACCTTGAGGGAAGCACGCAAGTTTTTTGACTTGACTATTTGGTTCTTTGTTAGAACTGGTCTAATGTAGACTTTCTTGTAGATGTCATGACTGCTATCTCGTAATTCCTTAACTTTGGACAGTATTGTCTTCCTAAATGTCCTCTGCTGGTGTGCTTTGCTCTGGTAAGTTGGCAACAATCAGATTTTGCTTCCTCTATTCAATCTGTTCAAGTTCCGTGAGCTCCTGCCTCAATTTCCTTGTGTCACTGAATCCAGAAGCTGGAACTGCCTCCTCTTTCTTCATGCTTGAAAGCTGTACCTCCAAAGCCTGGAGTGCAGCTGTTGTTGTGGTACATGCTATGTTCAGCTTCTGTTCCAGCTCATTCTTGAGAACCAGCAGGTATGATGTGTCCTGTGTTGAGGACTTGTTTGTCTCAGCCTCTAGAGTTGATAGACGGGCATCAAATGAGCTTTGCAATACATTTAATTTCTAGTTAGTGTCATTAACTTGAGTTTTCAGGCTAGATATCTCACTTGTATTGTGTTATCAGTTTATCAAGTGAAGCTTTGATGTCATTATACTCACGTTGAATTGCAATTACTTGTATTCTAAGGTTTCTGGTCCCATGCTTACAGTTGAAGCAGTACCATGATCAATTATCCTCTTCCTCCGCCAGTATGTCATATAACTTGTCTGATACACTCTGGCATCTAGTGTGAAACCACTGAGTGCACACATCACATTCAAGTGCCTTGTCTTTCTCACCTACTTGATTGCGGCATGTTCCACATGGATAGTTACAAAATATTTGCTGACGATTTAAAGCTGTACTTGCATGTTAACCATCATCATACTTTCTCAGCATTTTGTGATATTGCCCAACTTCAACGTAACATAAATTTGATTAGTAGCAGGTCCGAATCTTGGGGACTCATTTAACACTGACAAATGTGCTGTTCTCCGCTTCCAATGCTCCTATGTGGACTGGACTCTGCTTGGACCATACTCCTCTTACTATATCAACAATATTCCACTCAAGTTTGTACAGTCTTATGTTGATCTTGGTATTATGGTTGATCTCTCCTTGAGATTTCACCAACACATATATAACATTACTAATAAAGCAGGTGGCTTAGTGACTAATCTATTGAAGTCCACTGTTAATAGATCACCCAGATTTATGAAAGCTCTTTATATTTCTCACATCAGACCTTTACTTGATTATGCTTCTTGTGTGTGGTTCTCTGGTTATGTTGAAGACCTCAAACTTCTAGAGTCGGTTCAAAGGAGATGGACCAAGAATATTTCTGGCTTGGAAACTCATTCCTATTCAGACCGACTAAGACACCTTGATTTATATTCTGTTCAGGGACGTCTATTAAGGGCTGACCTAATCAAGTACTGGAAAATATTTCATGGTCTATCGGCTATTAATCTGTCTGATATTTTTCATCTGGCTCCAGTAGTTGGTACCAGAGGTCACTCCTTTAAGATATTCCTTCCTCATAGCCGTTTGGATTGTAAAAAGAGATTCTTTAGTGTAAGATGTATCTCAATCTGGAATTCCTTGCCAGCTGACACTGTTGCAGCTGCCAGTCTATCTTCTTTTAAAAGGCTGTTACATAATACCATAGGCAATACTTTATATGATTATGTTGAGTAGGATTACTATATGCATTGTTATGTTATAAACACCACTAAAGATACATAACTTCCAGTTCTATTCGTCTTATTGTATATTTAGATGTTTATATAATCTGTTGAACTGGCGTACCTGTGGTTCTGGGCCCCCATTTATTGGAGTAGTATGTGTATGCTAGCTGGTTTAGTTTTGTCCGAGGGGAGCTAACCAGGTAAGAATACCAGGTAAGAATAGTCTTCCTCGCCATCTCTCTTGGATGCAGCTGTGCAGTCCTTGGAGGCAGCTGAGTAGTCCTTGGATTGTCTTGTGTTTGTTTTGGTCAGACATGTTCCTTATTCACTCACCACAAAATTCTCTTTATCAAGGCCTAGCTCAAGTTGAAATTCAGATCAAATAACACATGCCAACACTATTGTTGGTTAATGCTCAGTGAAAAGTCTGCTCTTGAATTGGACGCAATTAAGAAAACACAGGAGCTCCACCAAACACAACTTCTCACAACGGTGGGCGGGCCTAGTTATCATTTAGTGTTTAGTACCAATGAATCTGTGTATTTGTCCACGTACCGTAAGCTAAAAGTGTTTTTATATTTAGTTGATGAAAATGTGTATTGTATGATGGCTTAAGTCAAGTAAGCCTCCATACAACACTAATGATGCGTTGATCAGGATAGGACACGTGGAAATGGGTACAAGCTAGAAAAACTTAGATTCAGGACAGACATAGGTAGATATTGGTTCACAAACAGAGTCGTGAACGATTGGAATAGGCTGGATAGACACGTAGTAAGTGCTGAGTCAATAGGTAGCTTTAAAAGACGGCTGGATGAGAGTATGGATAGAGATGACAGGTGGGATGGCTAAATATTGGATTATTCCAAGGGTGGGGGACAAGGAACTGCCTCGTATAGGTCATTAACTGGCCTCTTGCAGTCTCCTAATTTCTTATGTTCTTAAAGCAAGGCAGAACCTACACCCCCAACACCATACACCCACAACATGGCTGATACTATACACCTTAATACTACTCTTAGACGTCCTGACATCCTGCCACACCACACCACAGTAACACCAACACTAATTATCTCATAAAGTGTCGCCTAAATCAATGATACAAGTGACTACTTACCTCTCGTGATACTACAGATGACCAGTAATCTTCCCTTGACGGTGAAGTAAACAAGACAGTGTATTACGCGCCACCTTGATGAACGTTGAACACTTTCCCTTTATAACGGCGCCTCTTTATACACTTCTTTTCTATTCCCCGTCATTTATTCACATATCTCTTATTTGCAACTTTTTGTATAGGGATTCTTTTTTTCTGTTTTATACGATCTTGTTTGTATTGAAATTTCTTCACCATTTTATGTGTATGACAAGAAATCCTCCACATCACGAAGCCACTAATTAGCCTGTTCGCAGTGAGCATTTTGATACCAGACAGCGCCAGATTTTGTAATTTTTGCCGGAAAATAAATACTTTTTGGGGCAAGTTTTACAAGCTTACACAGGTGTATTATTGCACATTAATGCGTATGAAATTTAAGTTTATTAATCTCATGATGTCTGACGGCATATGACATCGTTTGAGCCTCTATTCATAATTTCATATGATATTCTTAAGACAGCTTATATTTGTATCAAGGCAAGCAATTTGTCATTTTCTACTAATCTCAATGGGCGTATACCGATACATACTTTCATTTGAATGTACCAAACAATAGGCAAATCCATGTAATGTATAGAAAATATAATTTTGTGTCGCAGACTTAATTTTTTCCAGTACGACAACTATATCCTCGGCTACTGGCAGCAAACCACAACAAACACTAGCAGGCTACTCAGAGCAACTCCTAATGGCATTGTCAGCTGCAAATGCTGTGGCAAGGGTTTATTAGAAGTAAAATGTCTCCATAGTGATAAATACCATACTTTTTAACGGCGCTTAGTATACTACGTCGTACGTCTGGCAGAGGTGCTGTTTTTGTTTTCTTCACTGATCACCTTCGTATATAAGACGTGACAGTGATTTCCAATATTTTTTAACACACTCAGATAAAATGTATAAGCCGAAATCAACATCCTTTTAATGTTACTGCTCATACTTACTTAAAAAATAATAATTACCTAATTGTAGCTTTATCTTATAATACAATTAACAAAGCCTTATCATGCACCAGTAAGTAAGAATAATAACATTAAGGTTATGTTTTTAATTTTAAATACACATGTGCAGTAATTCATGTCGTATTTTTTCTGCAGATCGGATTCTAAATTAACTAAGTCACCCCTTTGCCCCGGAGAAGCGGAGAAAATTAAAAATTCTAGCGCTGATAGGTGTCTACGACCCTAGCTGCGAACAGGCTAATTGCATGAGGCCAACCAAGAAATAGAAAATGAAGTACTGAAGTCCCATGATGGTCAGAGGAGCAGAGAAAAACTACAGGCAGTCCACAATATAAAAGATGATTCAAAATATTTCTTTTCGTACGCAAACAAGAAGTAAAAAAACATATCGGCAGTAAGCCCACTTGAAGACGATGAAGGAAACCTAAGGCGTTTACATGTAATGTCAAGACCACTTGCCAAGATGCAATCTAGTGGGTGACCCAATGAGAATGGCATGTATCCTCAAGACACAATATGAAGGTGTCTTCAGTGTAACTAACCCTGACAAAATTGTCTTCGAAGCACAGGCGGCCACGCCAATACCAAAACTGACACACATCAACCCAAAAACGGGTGAAATAATGAAAACCATTGATGCCATAGCCGTGGACTCAGCATTCAGCAGCAGACCCAGATGGTTTTAGCGCACATTCTTGAAAACCTGCAAAGATGAGCTAGTACTACCACTGAAACTAATTACCACCAATTCTCTGGCTACTGGCACAGTTCCCTCATCCTTGAAGGAAGGTATAGAAACTCCAATCCACAAAGGGGGAAACAAAGGACTGGCCAAAAAATGATCGGCCTGTGATACTGACCTCCCACGGAGATTGACAGCACATGGACAAGATCGATGCTTTTAATGAGGGGCAACATGACTTTAGAAAAGGCCGATCCTGCCTGTCAAAGTTACTGGTTCATCAGGAAGCCCTATTGGAAGATATTGACAAGGTTAAAAATGTCAACGTGATCACTTACGTGGACTTCGCCAAGGCATTTGACAAAGTTGACCATGGGCACGGAAATCGAGCTTCAACTCAGCTTGTTTTTCCTTGAGTGTCAAACATATTTCTAGAAAGTGATCCACAGACTAAGTTCTGCTGCTGTACATTACATGTTGGTTTCATGACTTCGCATTTAAGTAAATAATACAAGTGCAGTATGGATAGCGTGGATAATCACAATACAAGCATAAAAATATACAACCAAAAGGTTTTTGACATTTTTATTAATTAATATTTACATTTAGTGTGTTTATTCATATACTATGAAAATAACAAGACAAGTATGAAGGTGAATGTAATCATCAAATTGCTGCAGTCTTTTCAATGGACCTGCATGTTACACTTTGAGGACACATGTTGCTGTGCTGGAAAACCTGTCACTCAAGCTACACACTTGTAAATAATATTTGTCTTTTATTTTTACCTTTTACAATTGTTTTATTCCATCAGCCTGCACCTCCTTCCTCCATCACTTGGGAGGCTGAGGAGGCAGAAAGGTATGGGGACAAACAAGGCTGCCATGCCTTCTTTCCTTACAGCTGCCCTGCTCTGGAGTGGACAAGAGTTTCCCTTTGGCATCTTCACTGAACTAAAGATGGTCACATTCAAACATACTCAATACAAACACAATCTCAACTGAAAAACTTAAGGAGTTCCTCAGAATTTACTTTTATGACATACATCATTCATTATTATGACACTACATACATTTGTGCATTTTTTGTAGATACCTTGTGGCACTGTAAAAACTTATTAAAACTGTTGAGCCTACGTCTACAGGAGTGAATTGGTGGAATGTGGTGAAACATGCTCCTTGTCACCAAAAAATATAATTCCTTATATACATGTATACATTTGTAAGTAGTATATAGCTTTATGCATATCTCAACAGCTTAAACTTTTCATACTGTAACTAACAAATAAGTTACAGAAAGAGTCTATATGTCACGCAGTGCAAATCAAATAAACACCACTTTTTTCTGTATTACTGTTCAACAAAATACTTACATTCTTGAAGCGTAAACTCTTTTACAAACACTTGAAACTAGGGCACACGAACTTGAAGGAAAGCCATTTATGTAAGTTCAAGTAGGACACACAAACTTGTTTTTATCTACCATACAATGTGTTTGCTGTTTGGAAAGATAAGTGAGCATTAGGTCTCTATGCACGAGCAACTTTTCAGTGGCAACCACCAGCCAGTAAGAAGTGGCAAGTCATACCCTTACACACATCACTTTTTTATGGCAGCCATAGTTAATCAGTCATTGTATTCTTTTAATTGCATATCACAACATCGTAATTTTAATTGCATATCATAAGGGGCATTTCTCCACCACCAAGTCAAAATTTCAGTCAAGCTATTATGTTAGTGTGATATGTCAAGCACATCCCTCATCAATAAGTGTTAGGGAGCCACACCACCACTTTTTAGTGCCTTGTGCATGGGCTTCCATTAAAGATAATAAAGTCTATTACTGGCCTCCAGAGACGAGCCACTTTTTATGTGGTGGAGGATGTGTACCGGCTGACATAAAGAAGTGGCTCGCCACTGGAAAGGCATTTGTGTGAGTATTTATAGAAACATTAAATTTCTCGCCACTTTTCAGTGTCAGCAACCAACACTGAAAAATGGCTCATGCATGGGAACCCTTAGTGTCACCAGATACCCATGATCATCCTCTCTCGTGTAGTGGTGACCTCTATCACATCACCTCTGCTGCTGCACATACTGGAGTGTTTAGTTGACTCATCACTGATGCAACTTAGTTGATTTTAGATTTTTGGCTTGGATGGCTAAGTGAAAAAACCTAAATTTGCAGCTTGAGTATGAACAAAATCTTTTCCATAAGATGTTATTGTTTTAAAGAAGAAGATGGACATAACAAAATTGTATGACAAAGATTTGGTAAAAAGATGACTTTCCAACTCAGTGAAGGTGGCGGAGCTATAATACATGGACTTTTGTGGCAGAGGATGGTACTGTACATGCATTTCAGTTGGTGGTAGATCAACAGACATGCAGATGTTTGCCTTGCAGTCTTTGTAAAAAATATAATGATTTTGTTGTTTTGTGGAATTATTTTTCTTTTCTTAAACTTCACCAGCAACAAGATCACTGTTCTTCACTAAGATCTTCACATCATTATCACTTCTATTATTTGTTAGTGCATCTCTTGAATCATTATTTCTATTAAATGGTGGCCATGTGTATGCAGTGTTTGCTGATGAATCTGTTAACCTGCTTTGAGATGGAAGATCCAAACAAAACGTGGCGCATAATTGTAATCTGGTGATTATTTAGCTTCTTTAATAAAGCTTTGTGAGATTAGGATTGTTTCTAATGCATTTCTAAATATTTGAGAAAGCTTTGATGTTTATCAGTGTTCAGCAAGCCAGTGAGGGGCAGGAAGACTTGCATGCTTTCAAAATAGGCAGAACATTCGTGTATAAATATTTTATTTCATATAACTGATAACATTTCTAAAGAAATTTCATACATAAAAGGGAGTGTAAGTGACTAAGACTTAAGCTCAAGCAGAAACATTATTTGCCAGCAAATATGTCCTTATTTATTGCACTTATTTATTTGTCTTCTAAACTTTCCATACTGTAAGTACAAGGACAGGCACAAATAATTTATGTGTGGTAGAAAACTTTAATTCCTACAGTTATCTGAAAGCATGTGGCTGCCGAGGATCAGAACAGCACAACCATTTTTTCTTAGTATAACCACAACTCTGCGAATAGTGGTGGAAAAAGACATGATTGTATTTCTCCTCTGCAAAGCATTTGTGTTCTCAAAAAAAAAAGAGACCTTTCTGCGTCTCTTATTATTGTTCGCTTAAAAGATGATGGTGATGATGGGTTTTGTAGGAAGATAGATTAGGTTAGAGCTAAAGTTTGTAAGTCACAAAAGGGACGGACATAAAAGTGAAATTATTCCCTTTCTAGGAGTAGAGATCGAGTGTTACCTAACATTTGTATCTACACACAAAGCACACACTCCAGCTGATGAGGGCAGGCACACCAATGCTTAGGGCACACAGTGAGGCCTCAAACACATGGATGAGTGTTATATACAGTGAATTTACAAGCTCAATATAAAGTACATATGATGCTTGTAACATAGAATTTGAAGTAGATAGGGCTTAGGTTTTACTACATTGCCTTTTGGGAAAATAATATCTACTTAAAAATAACAAAAAATAATCATATTACACGTAAATCATCTTGTACATACATTAACAAAACTATGTTTGTCCAAGAAACATTAACATAAACAGTGCATACAAATATAAATAGTTTCAATATCTAATTCTTAACGTTCACATGTATACCCAAAGGGCTGCCAATTATATATGCACACATATGTGTATAATAAAAATATATTCACAGATAGTATCTCAAGTGATATACATAATGTTAGGGACGCTCTGAATTGGTCGGTCAATCCCTGCACCAATGGCATTATAGTTATTCACATGTATGTATAAATCTTCAATACAGGTGAATGGTCTTCCCCAAACACATACAACAGGAGACTAAAGGAATAATATGGATCTAGTGCTTCTCAAAACACCACAGTTGCATCATTCAACACATGAGGTGCAATGTACAACACTCAGGGGAGCACCATGAAGGCCGAACAAGCTTCACAGACTATTTGGCATCAACAAATATATCAGAGGCCTCACGCCTCACTACTGTCATGGATACATGCAACTCATCCCCTTCAATTATTCTTTTAGTTATTCAGTTACTATGAGAGTTCCTAGGAAATATTTTTTAGAGTTACTTTCTCTTATTGGTAATGAAAAGCTCTTAAACTTTTCAGCCTAACAAATGTGTCAATTTGAGCTGTGGCTCATCAAAAAAAGGATCATAAAGTAAAGCATCAGAAGCAGAAGCAAAAGCAGCATATTTTTAAATGATTAACTGTCATTTTGTGTTGACATGATTCCTGCACATGGCACCTCAAATGTACATTTTATGAAATGCTCACATGTGACGGTGCTTAATTATGGGAAAAGAATCATATATCTCTACTCATGACACACACACACACACACACACACACAAGCCTAAATGTACCATCAGTATATTACTTGCTACCTAAACCATATAATTTGCCTGTACCAAAGTATGTTGGACAAGTGGCCTTAAGTACACAAAACTATTCAAATTTGCCTGGAGCATGAACACAATTAATGCACAAGTATCCAGTGCACTTGTGTGGAACATAAATGTGGTAAAAACGTGTGGAAGTGTACATTCCAACACCCAAGGTTATGGCCAATGCAATATCCCACATACAGGATACTGTCTGACCTTACCAAACATTTCCACACTCAGTCTGGCTTCACCAAGACTCTCATTACCAGCAGGATGGTTTGCTTAGTGGTGATGGGACGTAATCAACAAGTTTTGTTACACCAACAACACAAACTGGAGCTCATGAATTACACATTATTTTCATTAACATTTTAATCATGACATTACATATTTGTGCTGCATCAATTGACCTAAGGTGTACTATGCATGTTCTTATTTCTTATATATACTGGTAGCTACATGTGGTGTCAGTATACAAAATGGTGTTGAGGACACAGTCTGTGTGGCGGCGTATTAATGATAATTATGCTTGTTGAAGCTCTTCACCAACTCAGTTTTCTTTATGTCAAGCCACACAATCAAAGTTGTGATTCATAAGTAACATGCTAGAAAAAAATTATATAAATAAATATATAAATAAGTAAATGAATAAGTAAACAAGTGTGTTATTTGAGTAAGGGTTGTTTGGATGAGCACAGCAATGCTTCATTCCTGCAGACATCATCACCTTCATGTAACATCATCAGGTAGTGCTGCTCAAAGTGTGGTAATTCATGTACGCGATAAAAAATCTTGCATCCTGGCTGGCTAGTTACTGTTTGTCAGTCACAGCGGTGAATGAATGGCTGGTTTCTGATGCCAGACTCACACGAGGTGGTGACTGGTGCTTCACAGCATTAAACAATCAAGAATCAGGCATTAGTGGCTAAGTAGAAAACTACACCTTTCACAATACTCATGAGTCAGTCACACACTGCAGCTAAGTATGTGCATCTTGCAAAATGTGTTTATGTATGATTATTAGTTGGTAATTCTACCTACCTTGTATCTGCACGTTTTGATGAAAGCACAAGGTGAAAAGATATCTGAGAAGGATATAAATTATGAATTAAATCATATTTGATGAAACTAGACTTATTTCCTCACAGAGGATATACGTATCAAACTAATACAACATATAATAATATAATATAATTATTAAATAATAATAAAAGCATCAGATCTATTTCTTGTCCTCCTTTACACTACAGAACCACAGCAAAGTGAGGTAAGGAGGTAGAACATGTACTTACACTCAAACTAAAATATAAATAAAGTGTATACAGTCACTCATTAATGTAAAATTACAGGAAAGTAGAATGTGTTCTGCTATTATGGCACACAATAATTAGCCTAAGAATCTGTGCATAGAATGTTGAAAATCAAACCAAAAATGTAAGGATAAATTGTATCTAAAAATAATTGTATGTGTTGAAAATAGAGGAATAAATCAATAGATGGTCAGCAGGCACAGAGAGAACACACACACACACACACACACACACTGTATTTTGACTCACAGTTTGTAAACTTCATTTCAGAATATTCAGCAAAAATCCAATCTTGCCAAAATGATTCAGTAGATGGTCAACGAATAAATGCAAGTCAAAGCTTGACTGGAATGTATAATATATCACTGGTGGAAGTGATGCAATGTGCCATTTTTGTAAGTTAAAACTGCATTACATCCTTTGGAATATGCAGCTGCAAGACGTATGTACCTTAGTTTATATTTCACCGGACTTAAATATATCTACATAAAATTATATAAGTGTTCAACTTTTAAAAAAATTGAAAAAAATTGTCTTAGAAATTAATAAAATATCAGATTCAAAAATATATAATTTCGAATTAACTCTACACATCTAAAGAAATCCAATGTATGCAGTGTTTTTGAGAGAATAATGATCTAATATAATGGTTAGTGTTGCTGAGTGTCCTGTTGTAAGTCTCCAACCCTGAACCAAGATGATCAACACCCTCAAAATACCGTCAAACAAACAGTAGCAGTACAGTTAACTCTCTGTCATAGTCTTCAAAATCAAAATACAAATGTAATCACAAAGCTAAATACAAACAAGAACACACACGTTGATAAGATGGTGTCAGTGTTATACAAGGAGGGTTTCATCAATCTTACAGCTGAGTGAAACATAACGACACAAACACAACTATGGACTATATCAGTGCACAGTGCATCATCTTCGTAATGTCAGAGTAAAAATTTTAAACACTTAACAAAAATGGCACAAAGCTCCTATATATAAATACAAGCATCACATTATATATTTTTTTATCATAAGTGCTTAAGGATCCAAAGCAAGGCTTGAAGTGATGCAATGAAGATCAAACCAAATCCAAAATTTTATATTGGAACATACAATTAACCTTTTGTCTCTCTCTCTCTCTCTCTCTCTCTCATTATTTTTTCACCTAAACAAGACTACATAGCACTTCATTCCTACCATGAAAGGAGATACCTAGGCTACCTGTTGCCCTATTCACATGCTAGCTTAGAGTCAAAGGAGGAGAGAGCGATTCCGAAGGCCTGAAGAGCACACATGGGGTACCGATAGTCCATGGTGAACACATCCTCTGCCACACGCCCGAACTGCATGATGATGTACTCGGCTGCAGAGGAAAAATAAGTACATGATTTACTGGTGCAGATTTGATTGACATGTGACTCCCATTTTTTTTTTTACTATTACAGTATGTACCGACTTTATCCAATTACTGATGAGTATTCTCCATATGTAACATTCATTTTCCATTCAGAGAAATGTTCTTGAAGAGGCAAAGGAGAGAATAAGAAAAGGTGTAAGCATATGGAAAGGCTAAATGAGTGACTGAAAAAAGGACGTAAAAAGGAAAGTGGTTGAAGATATTGAGAAAAAGATTAGTGAGATAGATGAAGGGAATAAAAGTCTGTACAGAAAAAAAGTATAGAAAGACAGAGGTACAGGATGGAGCACTGAATAAGATAAAATAAAAGTAACCTATTGAAAGAAATACAAGATGTTAAAAGAGAAAGGACTGGTAAGCTGAAGAAATGTGAAGATTCAAGAAGTGTTATTGGCATATAAAGGTATGAAAGAGGGTTGCATAAACAAGTTGACATAAAAGAAGAAGAATTTTAAGAATAGCTGGAAAAGTAAAAATATAGAAAAACATGTGCTTTGGACTAAACACACTGACAACTAACTATCACTCTCATGGACAATCTGGAAGTTCTTGACGGATGCCTGAGTGACGCGGCCGTGGAAATTGAGGACGTAGCTTTGGGTGTCCTCATTCCACACTGGCGTTTTATTACACAGATCTATTAGCTGATCCATGTTCTTGGTCTTCCAGCGTTCTGAAATAAAAATAACAACAATCTATACTATGACTAAACTGATGAGTGCTGACAGTCTTGTGTATCCCTATTAGACAGTAAGATGTGGAAACTCCATCACCACATGTTTAGACTAACCACTACTACAGAGCCATCACACTGAACCTCTGGTCTTGAGCATGACAAAATCAAACTAAATATATTCAGGCATGAGATGATGCTGAGCATAG